>APFE031361375.1:55362-124900 GCA_000404065.3 Pinus taeda | reverse complement strand
AATACTAGTGATGCCCCCATTAATATTGTAATTGTACCCCTTATTAATATTGTTGTGCCCCTATTGTCCCCTATTGTTATTTTTGTGCCTTTATATTATTATTGTTAGGTTGGCTTGGTTATATTGGGACCCCTTAGACTCTTATATAGAGAAAGGATGTTTTTTCATTTGAATCATCCAAGAATTGTTCATCTATGTAATGTAAAGGAGGTTGCCCCTCAAAGAGGTTGAATTCTAAGGCATTGATCTATATTTTCTATCTTTTTGTGAGCTATTTTCATAACAGAAGGTTCTGATACCGTTGCCTAATAAATTTAATATAGTGGTCTCAACCATTGAAGATTCTAAAGACTTGTCACAACTATCAGTAAGTGAATTATTGGTATCTTTGTTATCCCATGAATCTTGAATAAACGTACATGAGGAATATTTTATAAAACACATTCAAATCACGGGTTTCTATCTCACGAGGAAGAGGAGGATCAAGAGTAAGAGGTAGAGGAAAGAACAATATACACAACAATCATAGAGAAGATTTAACAGAAGAAAGGAAATATGATCATAATCCTCATAGTTTAAGGGGGAGAAACAACATAAGTTCGCAATCAGATCAAAGTTATGCCAAATAAAAAAAATTGTGTTATTACTTCAATAAGATGGGTCATTATGCACATGAATGCAAAAAGAAGAAATTGGATTATGACATAAAAGATGAAAACTATTCTTCTGAGAAGTGTGACAAACCATTATTCTTTATGTGTAATACTTTTCAATAAATATCTCATGACATATCAGGGCTTATAGATAGTAGATGTAGGTATCATATGACATGAAACATAAGCATAATTATAGATATGGATGATTCAGTTAAGGCTGATATGAAGATGGGAGTAGATAATGTTCTCAAATTTATGGGAAAAGGAACAACTAACGTCCTCATCAAATAGGGTTGGAAAAGGCACATACAAGATGTGTATTACACTCTAGTTTTGAAACATAATATTCCTAGTGTGGGTTGACTTACTAAAAAATGGTATAATGTAGTCTTTAAAGGAGATGATTTCTTCATATATGATAGGCGTCCTCGTAATATGCCAATTTCCAAAATAAATATGACAAAGAATAAGATGTATCCTTTTGCTATCAAGTATGATAGATATGATTACTTATATGTAGAAAAAGAAACATACTTGGACGATTTTTGGTTATGTTACTTTAGGTTTATCATCTACATGTTGGTGGCCTTATACTATTACAACAATAGAATATGGTTGACGGGATGCCTCCCATTCAGGTGTTAACTAGTTAATGTGAGGGTTTCATTTTAGCAAGAAACATGGGGAAAATTTTCCTAGGGTAGTGTATTATAGAGAAAATGCACCTTTGGAGTCAATTCATATAGATCTATGTGGTCCAATGTAGATGAAATTACTCAGAGAAATTTGTTACATAACCTTCATAGATTATTACAACCAAAAGACTTGTGTGTATTTCCTTGCAAAGAAATCTCAAACTTTTGAAAAGTTCAGAGAATTCATGGAAATGGCATAGAAGCAATGTATCATGGAACAAAATACAATTTACAATAAGGTAGAGACCATAGAAAATGGTGTAGTTGAAAGGAATAACATAACAATCATGAATATGGCTAAAAGTATGTTGAAGGAAAAACATCTATCAAATAATTTTTGGGTGGAAGTAGTAACTTGATCAATTTATGTTTTGAATAGATATCTTACTAAAGTGTGAAGAACAAAGTTCCACAAGAATAATGGATGGTTATGATTTGTAGAGTAGCACACTTCAGGGTATTTGCTTGTATTGCATATGCTCATGTGCCTAAGGAGTTGATAAAAGAGATATATGATAGAAGTGAAAAATGCATTTTTATTGGGTATGATGATCGGTCCAAACAATATAAGTTGTAAAATCCAATAACAAATAAGCTAATAGTTAGCATAAATGTTGAATTTAAAGAAAATGAAGCATGGGATGGAAGCGCACATTATACCCCATGCTTCATGATGTCTCAAGTAGAAGATGTTGCAAAGGAACATGTTGTTCAAGAAGGTCAACAAGATTCGCAAATCCTATTATCAATAAAAAAACACTCCAACTAAAACTCCAAGACATTTTATTCAAGGTGACTCGTATTCTTGAACATGTTATTCTACTCCTACTACTCATTCAATTTGTGAATATGATTCCTTAGGGCCTATAAAGAATCAATGTTTGATAGACATATATGAAGACTTAGATGTTAATTTAAAATTTTCATTATTTACTTGTGAATAAAAATGTTTTGACGAGGTAATGAAAGATTAAAATTGGGTCAAAGAAATGGATAAGAAGAATGAATTTCATAAAGAAAAAAGATACATGGGGTCTAGTAGAATAAATATGACATAAGTGTTAAATGGGTTTACGAAACAAAGCTCAATGAGAAAGAAGAAATCAAATTATACAACATTATATTGGTAGCTAAAGGATTTGCACAAGAGTCTAGAGTGGATTATGGTGATACCTTTGCAATAGTTGTGAGGTTAGATATAGTCAGATCTATCTTAACCATACTAGCACAAAATAGATGGAAATTTTACCAAATGGATGTAAAGTGAACATTCTTGAATGGAATTTTGGAAGAAGAAGAATATGTGTAGTAGCCACTAGGCCATCAGATAAAAAGTCATGAAAATAAAATCCACATGTTGAAGAAAGCTCTCTATGGACTTAAGCAAGCTCCCAGAGCTTGGTATAGTAAGATTGATTCATTTATGATCAACAGTTGATTCATTAGAAGAAGAAGTGAAC
Source organism: Pinus taeda (assembly GCA_000404065.3). Taxonomy (NCBI): domain Eukaryota; kingdom Viridiplantae; phylum Streptophyta; class Pinopsida; order Pinales; family Pinaceae; genus Pinus; species Pinus taeda. The sequence continues at coordinate 122,089 of APFE031361375.1, read as the reverse complement.
CCACATTATATACCAAGGAAATGATTAAGGAAACATTAAAATTGTTTTCTTATATGTTGATGATATGATATTCATAGGGAGTCTATCAGTGGACATTTTTAAAGTAGGTATGAAGAAAAAAATTGAAATGACTGATTTGGGGTTCATGAGAAACTTTCTTGGTATTGAAGTCACCCAATTAGATTTAGGTATTTTTGTGTTTCAAGAAAGGTACACCATGGATGTGTTGAAGATATTCAATATTATGAATTGTAAATGAACACCAACACCAATTGTAAGAGGAACAAAGCTTAACAAAGATGATATAGGATCCAATATACATCCAAATCTATTCAAGGGATTAGTTGATAAGATTATATATGTTATTGTCAATAGGCCAAAATTTATGTATGCTTTTAATTTGATTTCCAAGTTCATGGAGTCTCTAAAAGACTCACATTGGCAAGCATGAAAAATAATTTTGAGATATATTGTTGGAACAATATGATATAACATATTATAATCTAGCACTAATATTGATCTTTTAGTTGGATGCACTAATAGTGAATTTGCAAGTAGAATGGATGACAAGAAGAGTACTTTAGGATATGTTCTTCATATTGGTTTAGGTTTGATTTCTTAGGCATCCAAGAAGCAACCCATTGTGACTATCTCATCAGTGGAAGTTGAATATGTAGCAGCGATAATAACATCTTGTCAAGCAGTTTGGTTATGCAAAGTATTGGATGATCTAAAACAAAAACATGAGGGAATAACTACAGTGTATTGTGACAACAACCTTGCAGTAGCCTTGCTAAAAACCCATTTTTTTAATCAGAAAAGAAAGAATATTGATATTAAATGTCACTTCATTAGAGACCTTGTAAACAATGGAGGAATCCACTTGGAATCTTGTAAATCAAATGAACAATTGCATACATATTCACAAATTCATTTACAAGAGATGTATAAGCTTAGGTGTTATTATCTAAGTTGAGACTTAGACCAGCAAGCATTAGTAGTCGAGATTAAGGTGGGATGTTAGAGAATAATCTCTCCCATTAACTTAAGTCATCGAGTATAGTTAGCTATTATTTCAAGCTAGTTTTAGAAAGTGAAATTTATAAATTCTAAATTTGTATGTGTGAGCTAATGTTAGCATATATGTTCTTAGTGTTTTTGAGTCTATTTAATCTTGTAAGTTTAAGAAATTCAATCAAGAAATTTACTAATAAACAACTCATATTTGACTGTGTTATTTTGTGGTTTCCTTCCATGAACATCTATAAGATATATGTTATATGTCATGTTGGAATGTATCTTAGATTTAGGTGTTTTCACGAGTTAATTTCATTTAATGTTAATAGGATATATTTTTTGTAGCCAATTTTTCATTGTTTGATAAATCTAATCAATTTAGCATATATTTTATGTGTTCTTGGTTATAGATTCTCTATAATGACCCCACCCCCTGGTTAAGCGACACTACTCACCCTAATCTCCAAATTCACCCAAAATACCTATGGGAGCACATCATTTTCTATTACAATTATCAAACCCTAGCTCATTGTCATTGTAATTATGGGCAAGCTCTGCTATAAATTTGTATCCTATGTATAAAACCTAACTCATGAGCCCCTCGTTGGGAAAAATTACTCACTCCAAACTCTACATTCACCAAAAATACATGGAAAAGAACATAATTTTGATTGCAATTATCTAACCTTGGCTCACTGCCATTGTTGTTGTAATTATGGGAAAATCCTACTATAAATTTGTAGCTTGGGTATAAACACTAACTCTGAATCCCATTAAATCCATGTAACATTAACAAAGTATGCTTACACACCATCATTCACAAGCATGTTGTAGGTTTTAAGCCTGTATAGGAATTACCTACAAACGAATTCTTAAAAGTAAAAAAATATGTTGGCATTATGATAAATGTGTTGTACTTGATGGCAACCCACTTGTAGCAGAACAACTCACTTGTACATGGTAACTAGATGAATCTACAAAAGAGATATCAGATGTGATAGAATGCATGATAGTAGTATTTATAGATGTGATGAAATGTATGGCATCTTCAAGGAATCAGTTCATAAGGCAACTCTCTCAGATGAAAGATCACAGTATAGCAAGGAAACAACAAGAATGAAGAAAGAAAGGTATACACATATATACCAAATTGTATATACACGCAGGTTCACTATATACAAAGATGAGTATAACGTACACATGCACTTTCACAGAAGGAAAGGTGCGTACATGTTGGAAACTAAGTTTTGTTCCTTGGTATTTGGACCATGATATTTTGGCATTGGTCCATGGTATTTTGTCTGAGGTATTGATCCCAGGTATTGGGTCCAAGGTATCGATCCTACGTGGTTTTGGACCATGGTATTGAGAGAGGCCTAAACCTCAAGTGATGAATGTCTGATGAAGTGTGAGATCCAATATGCACGTTATGGGTTTATGATGCTTTGCTTGATCTGAGCCAAGGAGGAATCTCAGTGGTTGATGGAGGGAAAGATCTAATGATGAATCAGGATCTTATGGCTTGGAATTAATCATCTCTATATGGTTTGATCATGCTTATTCTAGATCTATATACTGACGCATGTGATGTTCTGTAAATATTATGATCTAGGTATAGCTGAAGTCTGGAATAGCTGCAAAATTATGAATGAATATTACAGATGTATACACTGGTTGACTTTGATAAAAGCATGTATACACGCAAGTTACACACATCTAACTAGCGTATACCATATGAACTATGATGTTTGAAGTTACAGGTGGTTCTGGTTGTTGATGCAAAGTTCTGAGTTATGGTGACTGTTTACATGTGACAGTATTCTGCATATTCAGATTGGTTGATTGTGATTAGCTTCAGTGTTGATGGATGAGATCAAATAATGGATCAGGATGATAATGACTTATCTTTATGTGATCTGATGGACTACATCTGGTTGTTAACACACGTATTATCCTTTTGTATGCAGTGATTGGTTATGTCTGAAGTCGGGAAGTGCAACAAAGTTATAAGTAAGTATTTGATGACATATACGTTGGTTTTCTTTGGTGAAGTTGAATATACATGTTGGTTCGGCTCTTCCAAGTAGCGTATGCACTTTGATGCATGGTTTTTGATGATACAGTTGGCTCTGAATATTGTTACAGAGTTCTGGGTTCTACTCTGTGTTCTGGTGACTGTGTTTTGATGACAGGGTTCAAGTGATTAAGTTGTTCGGTGATTCAGAGAGTTATGATTGAGTATTCAATGAATGGGTAATGTAATAGTTGTATTACATTGGTGATTGATTTTTAGCTTTAATGTTGTTGATGGGTTCAGTATGAAAATTGGATGAAACGTGGCCTTCAGATTATGGTGTTGTGTTCCAAGAGTATCCAGTCTGAAAATTTATGAAACATGGTACCTGGAGGAAGAAAGAAGGTTGTATCCTTCTGCAAGTCAGCACCTACATACTAGTAAATATATTGGCTAGTACAAGAGCTATGGAGTTGTAGCTTATTTCCAGTAGAAGCCGGAGAACAAAAGAATGTTGTAGCCTTCTGCAGGTAGAAGCCTGCGTATTGGTACGAGTATGCACCAATACATTGTTGTAACCAAATTTTCTTATTATTAAAAGAAGATAGAGATGACAGCAGTAGGTGGTTTTTATGCACATTAGGTTGCCACCTTACATCTTGGTGTTCATGTGTGATGCTTATGTGTGATGGTTCTTTTCATTATTAAATGCATATGGTTACTATTTAATGTTTAATAAAGTATTGATACTCAGATTAAAGATCAACATATGATGAATTAACAGAATCATTAGTTTGTTGGATATATGCTTGTTTCTTTAAACACAATTGCATACACACGCAAGTTGCCTTCATTGAAGTAGCGTATATGAAATTGAGTAAGAAAAAAGAGATTATTGACTTGACTAATACTAATTCTACCCCATCCCCCAGTATTATTTCCAACAATTGGGATCAGAGTAGGTCCTTTGGTAGAAGCTTGATCACTTGAAGGAGATCTGTAGAACAATGGGAAAGAAGCTAAAGAAGAAAGAACCTCAGAAGAAGAAGACATCTCAGAGGAACTATGACAGTGAAAGAATCGAGTAAGGAATATGTGGAAGCAACACTTTAGATTCATAATCACCTAAAAATAAAGATGAAAAATAAAAAGAACTATTAGGTATGAATTTGTTATCCTCTAGTGATACATTTCTCCATCCATTTGAAGATGATGAAAGTGATAGAGAAACAAATGAATTTGCTCTTATGGGTGAGGAAGAAATATATCAAATAGAGGCGGAATTTAAAAGGCTTACATACAAAATTAGAGATCAACAAGATCTATTGGACAATAGGAAAGTGCCTCCAAAGAAGAAGCTACCAAACTAAAAGCTCAACTAGAAGAAGGAAACAAGGTAAGGAAGCAATTCAAGGAAAAGGAAGGTCAATGTCAAAAGCTACAAGATGAAGTGACATCATTAAGAAATGAAGTAAATGAAAGGAGCACAACAATCAAGAAACTCAGAGATAGATCCAATTACTATGAAAGTCTTGAAGCTAAGATCCTCTCGCTAAAAGAAGATCTTGAAGAATCAAATAAGCATAATATAGAACTACTCCAAGCTCTTGAAAAACAAGAAAACGAAGTTCTTGAATTAAGACATCAGTTGGAAGAAGGAAGAAAAGCTAAAGGAATCATGAAGAAGCAGTATCTTGAAAAGGAAGAGAAACATCAGGTTGAGGTAAATATTCTAAAAGATAAATTAGAAGAAAAGGATAAGCTCTTATGATTTCAAGCTAGTACTAAGATCTTGGATGATATTCTTAGTAGTCAAAGGTCTCCTACTATCAAAATTGGTCTTCGTTTTCATGACTCTATTGAAGGTGAATCTAGTTCACAAAGTAAGATAAGGAACTCTAATGCAAAATCTAAAATGCTCAACAAGGAGATGAGTGGTCAATCCCATCAACAACCAAGGAAAGAAATTCTTCAAAGAAAATATTTTTCTCCTAACTATGGAAGTGATAGTCAGGTATTTCCTCAAATGAATAATGTTGAATGTTATAATTTTGGACATGGTGCAGCCAAATGCAGAAGTAGAATGGTTCAAGGCCATCACACATAAAGATCATCATGTTCCAGGTACTTTAAGGGATATTGTTTTACTTGCAATATGTTTGGTCACAAAGCCATTGAATGCTATAGAAGGAATAGGAAACATATGATATGTTATGCATGTAACAAGCTTGGACATATAGAAAAGGAATGCAAGAACAAAGTACGGGCACCATACCAAAAGGAGAAAACATCATCACACTTGAAGATATGGAAGAAGAAGGAAGTATAGTCAAAAAGATGTGACACAGCACAATGTACATACATGATAGACTTAGAGGGAGTTGAAAGTGTGAAACTTCATTATTCCAAATCTCATACGCAAGTTTCATGAAGAGAAGTTGTGTATATACGCGAGTTAGACACTGCACAATCGCATATATGTTAGTTTAAGGAAAAGTCGTGGGACAGACTTAGGAAAAAGGGTCTAATATGGTTCAGTCAATTATTTACTCTATTTGATGATGGTTACAATCTGTTGATAATGTGTGGAAATGTATTGTTACTCATAAGATGTTGTTTTTGATCCTCACAAGTTAAATTGATGTATACCTGATTGATGATGATGCCTTGATACTTCTTGCTGATATATGCATGATCAAATATGACAGTAAATAGATGGAACAGGTTCAGGGAGAGAACATGTTATGCTTCTAATAAAGCATTGTTAGCATTATGTTTAGAAGTCTTTAGTACCGAATCAATGATGATGATGCTTATATGACTAAATGATACATATTGCTATGAGATGGTTATGAGTTTTCCATGTCAAAATCTCATATGATTCTTGGGGCCACATAGTTGGTGTTCAGATCAGATTTATGGATGATTCTCTATTGATACATATATGCATACTTCATTATTTGATGATGAGTCACTCATTTCTTTATGTTGCTATCGTCAAGCATTCAAAGATGCATAAATATCATATAGTACAATTATCATTGAGGATTGTTGTTGTTGATGATATCAAGAAATCTTGACAAATGACCATAAGATCATGGCTTGCTATATACATATTGGTATCTCTTTTATGGATATACAATATGATGGATACATGGATGATTACTTAAGTTGCATATTGTTGGTTTGCCAAGAGAATGGTGTTATTACAGGTCGCGTGGAGACATAGCTATTTGAAGACATGGATATTCGAAGACATGGCTTACTTAGTCACTTTGAGTTCTTACCTTATGATGATAGGTTGATACTCACATATGTTGATTATCATGGTTGATGCTTATCAAATGTGGGATGTTCCCTAGTGATGATACATGGTTGATATATTTAAGGTTCCTTCATACTGTTATTAAAGACAATATTATGATCATAGATTATGACTATGGTGTTTTCACATACAGATGATATGATGTGAATGATTGGAGATATGACATATGCTAAGGTTATGATAAGTCTCTTTTTACTAAGAAAATGAAGCAAGTTGATCTTGATGAAATCAAGAGGATGAGTTGATATCTATATGCAGACATACTTTGTCACAGGTTGACACTATCATATCTTGGGGACTAATGATGGACATATATAGGTTGTTGGTCTGGATGTTGTTGACAGATGCTTATGGAGCAGAAAACATACATGGTGTATGATAGTTGTTGATGACTATCATGGTCTTGTTTAGATATTTGGTCTCTATTATAAATGTCATGTATATCATTCGATGTAAAGGTTATATCAAGACCCATGATGTAATAGTTTGTCTCTATCTATTGTAGTCTTTTGATGAATCCCTTTTGGTCATATGATGTATTTCATACCCCCATTATGCATGGGAAGGATGATGTAATATTTCAGTCATGTATAAAGAATTGGTATCTGGTATATCCCCACTTGATTGGGTAGATGAGTCGAGTTTATCCCAACTTGGTTGGGAGAATGAATGTATGTATGAGTTATTGGTGATAGGAAGGTCAAACTCAGATAGTTGAGTTATAGAGTCATGTTATTTTCTTGAAAAGATTTGCAAACTCTGCATGTGCTCAGGGGGAGCATGGATGATACAGTACATCTCAGCATGAACAAAGGGGGAGTTCAATCAAATAATTCAGCATGTGCCTAGTGGTAGCATGATTAATATTCAACTATTCAGATATGAAAGTCTTCTGCTCTAAGAGGGAGAAGATCTTGGTCTGCACTTTGCCCTTGATGTCAAAGGGGGAGAGTGACTTGGTGTTGTTGTTGCCTTCAAGTCGAAAGGGGGAGATTGTTGCCACTATGACAAATGTGTTGTACTTTATGGCAACCCACTTGTAGCAGAACAACTCACTTGTACATGGTAACTAGATGAATCTACAGAAGAGATATCAGATGTGATAGAATGCATTTATAGATGTGATGAAATGCAGGGCAGCTTTAAGGAATCAGTTCAGAAGGCAACTCTCTCAGATGAAAGTTCATAGTATAGTAGGTAAACAGCAAGAATGAAGAAAGAAAGGTATACACAGGTTCACTATATACCAAGTCATGTATACATGCAGGTTCACTATATGCAAAGACATGTATAATGTACACATGCACTTTCACAAAAGGAAAGGTGCATAGATGTCAGAAACTAAGTTTTGGTCCGTGTTATTTGGACCATGTTATTTTGGTATTGGTCCATGGTATTTGGTTCGAGGTATTGACCCCAGGTATTGGGTCCAAGGTATCAGTCCTACGTGGTTTTGGACCATGGTATTGAGAGAGGCCTAAACCTATATAAGGAGAAGAAGATCATTAGGCCAAGGGGCAAGTGTGCAAGTGATGAATATCTGATGAAGTGTGAGATCCAGTATGTAGGTTATGGGTTTATGATGCTTTACTTCATCTGAGCCAAGGAGGAATCTCAACAATTGATGGAGGAGAAGGTCTAATGATGAATCAAGATCTTATGGCTTGGAATTAATCATCTCTATATGGTTTGATCATGCTTATTCTAGATCTATATACTGACGCATGTGATGTTCTGTAAATATTATGATCTGGGTATAACTGAAGTTTGGAATAGCTACAAAATTATGAATGAATATTTACAGATGTATACGCTGGTTGACTTTGATAAAAGCACGTATACACACAAGTTAGACACATCTAAGTAGCATATACCATATGAACTGTGATGTTTGAAGTTCCAAGTGGTTCTGGTTGTTGATGCAAAGTTCTGAGTTCTGATGATTGTTTACTAGTGACAGCATTCTAGATATTCAGATTGGTTGATTATGATTAGCTTTAGTTTTGATGGATGAGACCTAATGATGGATCAGGATGATAATGACTTATCTTTATGTGATCTGATGGCCTAGATCTGGTTGCTAACACATGTATTATCCTTTTTTATGCAATGATCTAGGTATGTCTGAAGTTGGGAAGTGCAACAAAGTTATAAGTAAGTATTTGATGACATATATGTTGGTTCGGCTCTTCCAAGTAGCGTATGCACTCTGATGCATGTTTTTTTATTACATAGTTGGCTCTAAATATTGTTGCAGAGTTCTGGGTTCTGCTATGTGTTCTGGTGACTATGTTTTGATGAGAGGGTTTCAGTGATTAAGTTGTTGAGTGATTCAGAAAGTTATGATTGAGTATTCAATGAATGGGTAATGCAATAGTTTTATTATAGTGGTGATTGATTTTGAGCTTCAATGTTATTGATGGGTCCAGTATGAAAATTGGATGAAACATGGCCTTCAAATTATGGTGTTGTGTTCCAAGAGTATCTAGTCTAAAAATTTATGAAACGTGGTACCTGGAGGAAGAAAGAAGGTCGTAGTCTTTTGTAGGTTAGCACCTACGTACTAGTAAATATATTGGCTAGTACAAGATCTATGGAGTTGCAGCTCCTTTCTAGTAGAAGCTAGAGAACGGAAGAAGGTTGTAGCCTTCTGCAGGTAGAAGCCTGCATACTGGTATGAGTCTACAACAGTACATTGTTGTAAATATATTTTCTTAATATTAAAAGAAGATAGAGACAACAGTAGCAGGTGGTTTTTACCCACACTAGGTTTCCACCTTACATCTTGGTGTTCATGTGTGATGCTTATGTGTGATGGTTCTTTCTGTTATTAACTGCACATGGTTACTATTTAACGTTTAATAAAGTATTGATACTCAGATTAAAGATCAACATATGATGAATTAATTGAATCACTAGTTTCTTGGATATATGCTTGTTTCCTTAAACACAATTGTGTACACACACAGGTTGCCTTCATTGAAGTAGCATATATGAAATTGAGTAAGAAAAGAAAAATATTATTGACTTGACTAATACTGATTCACCCCCCCTCCTCTCAGTATGATTTCCAACAAAATATTCAATGGCAAGAACTTAAAAAATATCTATATGCACAAATATTTTCTCCCATAACCCAAAACTAGAATATACATATTGATTTTTCATTATATTTCTTTCAATGTTACAATACATTATATAAATGTTGAATCATTCATAAACCTGTATTCATGAACCTTGGATTAGAATATAATCATTGTTCCCTTGACCAAATCTACAAAATACCATGGGAAAAAACCATGATGCCCAAAAACATGTGCAAAAACCATGAATAGGTTGACCACCATCCTTGGGTATGTCGAACCATTATTGGGTCGACATAAAAAAGAATCCTAGGGCACTACCCTGAACCCCATGCACCCCGGGGGCTACTAGTCCACTATAGACCTCTTGGCAGGGGGGTTGCCACTAACAACTCCTAGATCTAGCTATGGAAAGAATATCACACACATGCAATATGTATGTTTAACATAAAACAAAAAAAAAAAACAAAAAAAAACAAAAAAAAAAACCTAGAAAAGTGTTATGAGATAAGTGCACATAAGTGAAATAAAACAACATAGGAAGCCATCTATTCTCACATTAACTGATAATTTCTCATGTATTAGATGAACATGCACAATGGAAATAAAGTATACACATAAGTACCAAACCCTAACTAGGGTTTACAATGAGATACAAGATAATTAGAGGAATTTAACATGGCACCCTGGAACTAGGGTTTCAATCATAAGTTCATAAATGATCACAACATTAAACATGAACACTTATCTGAATAAAAATAGAAAGTGGTTGTGATCTCTCCACATGCCACCCAACCATAGACCTTTTGGTTCGTCAATATGAACAGTGGGTCACCCTTGAGCAAGGGCTGCAACTCTACAGGTAACATTAAACCAGAAAACATTAACACATCAATGGCCAAGGTACCAACCCAACAATCATGGCTCCACCCACAGGATATACTTCCCTAGACCTACACACAAGAGGCACACCCCTTCTTTATGTCTTGCCAAGCCCTTGATCATGCCCACATTCATCATATAATATGTACCACTTATTTTTATGTTATTTTTATTATTAAAATAAATCATCTGGTCCAGGTATATATCTTTCAATAGTAATTTTACTCTTTAATTTGGTATTTTTAGTTTTTGTTATTATTATTATTATTATTATTATTATTATTATTATTATATATATATATGAATATGAAATTATTGTATTTTAATAGAGAATTTAGTACACAATTACAATGGTTCATTTTTATCTTCTGGTAAATTTACATTCGATGAGAGGACATCTCTTGCAAGTAATTCTTTATCATTACAACATCATTTTATTATTTTAAATAGCATTTTAATTTTATGAATTTATTATTTTCTCAATAAAATTTAAAAACTATTATATTTTGATTGAGTTATAATATATGTAACTCATTCCTATTTTCAATAATCTTGACAACACAATTACTATCATTATTTACATAAATGAAAATGATGTAATGATTCTTTGTTAAGTATTACCATTAAATTTTATGCTTGTGTCAAGTAGTAAAATACATTACATCAACTTATATTAAAAGAACTTTTAACAAATTCATAATACGATAGGTTTTTATTACAGTGGTAACACATTAAATTCAATCATTTTATTCAAATTTAATCATTAATTTGGTTTGAAGCATGTGATAGCTTGACGCCATTGAAAAAAATTGCAAAAAGAACTGCTTTGCACCTTTTGTTAAAAACAGAAGAAACAAATTAATTGAATTGAACCTGGCCAACTCATAGGCATGGAACACCACCTGGAGATTGCCTCTACAGAACACGGTCTGCCATTACAATCATTACATGAGAAATATATAATTTACACACAATTAGGGAAGTTGAAACAATACCCTAGAAATCAGGAACAAACTCCTAATCTAAGGTTCAATTGAACTGCCACTCCCTTAATACATTTCATCATTAATCTCAACACTCCCCCTTAATGGAGAAACAAATTCCCACATATGTCTAATACTTCCCTAAGCAATTCAAACTTGATTCTACCAAGAGGTTTGGTAAAAATATCAGCAGCATCGTCACAACTATTACAATAATCAATATGGATTTCTTTTGACTGAACTTTCTCCCTAACAAAATGAAACAATGTATTGATATGCTTTGTGTTCTTATCAAATACTAGATTATTTGCAAGTTTGATGGAGCTCTGGTTGTCGCATTTGATCACTGTTGCAACCTTATGTTCTTCTCCAACATCAAGGATAAGTCTCCTCAACCAAACTACTTCACACGTTGCTACACACATAGCTTGATATTCAGCTTATGCAGAAAACAAGGATAATGTGCTCTGCTTTTTGTTGCTCCGTGTAATGACCCTAGATCTAATGCTAAATGCATAACCTATTATGGATTGTTTGTCATCTACATTTCTAGCCCAATTGGCATCTGAAAAACCTATTAATTTAACATCACATGAATCAGTATAAACAATACCAGAAACTAAGGTTCCCTGGAGATAGCTTAAAACACATTTTATGCAACCCAATACCTCTCAATGGGCTTTGACATAAATTGGGTCAATGCACTAACTACATACAGAAAATCTGGCCTAGTTGTAGTCAAGTAGATTAGACTCACAACCAGCTCTCTATACAAAGTCACATCTCCCTCCTTATATCCATCATCAATATGAAGTTTTATATTCTGATGTAAAGGTGCTTCTGCATCTTTGCATTGATCCATTTTGAACTTTTCCAGTAAGCTCTTGACATACTTACTCTGTGACATAAAAGTTTGTCTAGAATCCCTCCAAAATTCCAGACCCAAACTATAATGTAGCTCTCCAAGATTTGTCATCTCAAAGACTTGCGACATCTTCTCTGTGATTTCTTTAATGAGATTATCAATATTCCCTATAATGATTAGATCATTTATATATAAAGAAATCAAAACAATCCTTCCCTATTTATCAAACATGGTATAAAGATTAGGGTCATTTTTACTTCTTTTATAACCATGTTACAGGAAAATTGAATGAATTTTGTCATACCCTGACCTAGGTTCTTGTTTTAGTCCATACAATGCTTTCTTCAACCTGCGGACTAAATGTTCTTTACCCTGTTTGACAAACCCTTCAGGTTGCAATAAGTAGACTTCATCTTTTAAGTCCCCATTTAAAAAACCAGATTTAACTTCTAGCTCGTGAATCATCCAATGGTGTTTGGTAGCTAAAGAAATTATCATTATGATTGTGTTTAGTTTAGCTACAGGGGAAACTATTTCATCATAATCTATGCCTTATTGTTGCAAATACTTAGTTGCAACTAGCCTAGCTTTATATTTGTCTATGCTCCCATCTACTTTAAATTTAGGGCTTATACAACCATTTTCATCCTATGGGTTGTTTGTATTTAGGTAGTTTAACTAAATCTCAAGTCTTTTTTTTTAGGATTGACTCATATTCCTCTTCCATAGTAGCCCTCCATTCACTCTATTGATTTGCTTTTTTATAACTAGAGGGTTCAACAACATTCATCATACTAGTCATAAAAGAATTTTCTCTATATCTTGCTAGAAACTGAACATTCCAACCTGATCTCCTAAGTGGTGGGGTAGCTTCAAACTTTGTCTGATCATCCTTTTATGGACTTGGCTTGACAACTACATCATCTTCTTCCCCTTCCTGCTGCTACTGCTACTCATTGTTTTCACCTGATTCACCACTTCCTTCCTCCACCAGCAAGGGCATGTGCCATTCTTCATTAGCAATCTCATGGCTTCCATCATTAACCTGCTCATGAAGCACTACATCTTTGCTCGTAAAAACTTTATGAGTAGAGGGAATAACAATTTGTAAGCCTTAAATTCTACACAATACCCAACAAAAATACATTTTATGGCCTTTGAATCCAGTTTCTTTCTATCTTTCTTTGGAACATGAGCAAAGGCCTTAGAACCAAAAACAATCAAATTCTTAACTGCAGGTTTATAGCCAAATAAAGCTTCAAAAGGAGTTTTCAAATCTAAACTTCTTGTTGGACTCCTATTCTTTAGATATACTACAATATTAATTTCTTCAGCTGAAAAACCATACCATGTTAAAAACATTTGGTCGTAGAGTCATTTCTATTGAAATATGTACCTTAAGGTGGGGTTGTCTTTCTCTGTGGGGTTGCATTTCTCTTCTGTGCAGCATTTGGCTTTCCTCTGAAGGGATTCTTCTTCTCCATTAAGGCCAAACCTGAACTTTGAGGTTTATGAGTCAACCACCTTTCCTCATCTTGCATGAGGATCTCTGTCAATTCTTCAAACATGTGGGCTTTTTCTCTTGCATTCAAATTAGTGATGAAAATTTGATACTCGTTAGTCATACCATTCATGTTAATCATGACCAAATCTGTATCTGACATAGCTTCACCAATGTCACCCAACTTGTTCTTGAGCTCCTTGATCTGTGAAATAAATGCTACAACTTCCTCATTCTCCTCCATCTTGATGGAGAGAATCTTGCTCTTCAAGAACATCAATCGATTGGTGTTCTTGATCTCATAGAGATCCTTGAGCATCTTCCAGATTTCTGTTGTAGACTTGCAATCATAGATATCGGGAGTAATGCAATCTATGACCGATAATTTTAGGAGAATTCTCACCTTAGTCTCCCTCTTATCCCAATCTTGGATTGTTGTTATTGTTCCTCCTACAAGCACGTTCGGCTTCACCTCATCATTATTCATAATTTCCCATGCATTATGTGCCTCAAGTAGGGTATGCAACTTAAATTTCCTATTAAAATAATTGGATCCATCCAGCTTGTTATTCTCATTGAGGTATGCTTCTACTAACTGATTATTCATCTTGAATAAAAAAACTTGAAACCCAACAACTTAAAAAAAACAACCCCAGATCTTAAACAATACTACAAATGCCAAATCCTTTCTTTCAATGAAAACTTCAATTAAAACTGAGCCCAGATCCATTTTTAAAAGACCACTTCAAATTCCTTCTTAAAAAAAAAAATTCGCACCCTTTATCAAATAATGAGGCCCCTTTTTTTAATTAAATAATTAAATTAACAAAAAAAACTCCTACACAACTCTCGTATGGAATTAGCGGATCTGAGAGAAAATACTCTAAATGCAGATCTGCAAGGAAGTCAATTAACACTCATCCACTTTGACTGTGAGTGGTCCAATGGTCTGGGCATGTGTAGGACTCTAGACTCCAGCAATATTTCTGGGCCTCATCCACCGACAGAACTCACTGGATCAAGTCATCAATCACTTGATAGCCTCAAAACAATGCTCTCCTCCTCACATGACTGAACCTCCTTAAGTGTGCCCACAATCATGGCTAGCACAACCACTATGTGACCTCCTCCTTCAATTGAATAGGTTTCTTTCATTCAATGCCCGACTTCATCATACAGAAACCACCCCCCAAAATTTGAGTCATCCTCAAAGTATTCAATAAATAAAATCTCACACTCAGCGCCATTTGACTGTAGTAGAGCCGCGCCAACGACAAAAATAAAAATGGTGTAAGGCAAGACTAGATCGACACAACTGTGGCGCTGGATCCCACACTGATTGTCCTTAAAAACCATGCTAGTCTAATTTCACATAGATCTTCCTCCTAGGCACATAGATCTTTTTCCCAACCTTCACTATAACATCTCCACTCAAGATTACAAGAAGTCCTCATCCCTGTAGCTTTGGTACCATGTTAAAAATAGAAGAATCAAACTAATTGAATTGAACCTAGGTAGCTCACATGTGTGGAACACCACCTGGAGACTACCTCTATAGAACACACTACCATTACAAACATTACATGAAAAATATATAATTCACACATGGTTATGGAAGTTGAAACAACACCCTAGAAATCAAGAACAAACTTCTAATCTAAGGTTTGGCTAAATTGTCACTCCATTAATACATTTCATCATTAATCTCAACACTTTTGATATCCCAATGTGTATTGAACTCAATAAGAACAGGGAACTCTCATGCTCCATATACACATTCTGTCATATCTCATGGGTTTTATAATTAAATGGTTTTTGATGAGATGTCACTTTAAAAAGTAGGCAACTTGTTAGGTATAATATTATTTATTAATAATTAGCCAAAAGGTATGCATCTTGTTATGTACAATATTATTTATTAATAAATCATATTTTTAGCGGTGAATTTATATTTCAATCGATGAAAGGAGATTTATTGACGTTTTAACTAATGTTGGAGATTTGAGATGTTGTTATCTACCACTAGTACAACCACAATGCTAATGAAATGAAATTTTAGTTTTCATGAGACTAGAAATAGTTTATGGAACCACGAGCTTCCTTGCTTTTCACTTTTTGCAATTCAATCCTTTTATTATTCAAATTAATAATGAGTTGACCCAACCTTCTAAGAGTCCCCTAAATGAAAATACAATTCCAAGGAATCGATGCTAACAAACTGATGTAATTGTATTGTCTTTGATATCTCTAACAGAATCACATTCCAAAATAAAATGTTTTTTCGATTCCACTCCTAGAAGTGCAAAAAGTACACACCCATTCTTCCCAAGCTTCTTTATGTCTTTTCCACCGACCTATTTCCCACCATAGTTCATATGAGTTAGTTATTAATTGAGCTCTTCTTGCGTAACATGGCCTTGACATATCTAAATGTATGGGATACTAATGCAAAACTAGGGGATTTACAGTTGATGGATTTGCCATCATGGATGAACCATGAAGAAGAAATGGTTGTAGAAATGAATATATTGGCAAGGGAATGAACAGAGCCTCTCATGATAAGAGCTAAGCAGTCAAATCCAATGGCTATCATCGGTACACATAATTTAATTGTAAATGATCCTCAACTTGCACCCAGGTATCTTGCTACCCAAGAGCAAGAAATTACACTTTTTGAGGATATGTTAAGGCTGTTAGGAAATGACAGCATTCATTATTGCCAAAGGAGATGGAATACCTTACCATCCAGTTTGAAAATCAGAGAGTACCATTCTCCTCAAATAATGAGAGAAGTATTGAACATGACGCCCATGTACAAGCAAACCATCAAAAGGCTGTAAGTCAATTGGATTGGCTTGAGACTTAGTCCACCACTTCTCTTGGGGATGTTAGAAGGAAGGAAGGAAGAGGAATAAAGAAAGTAGTGGGAGGAGGTAGAAAGGAAGGCATAATTCTATGCATAAGAAGAGGAAACCACGGAAGAAGCACGGGATGTTAGGGAGTCCACTAGGGCTATGAAAGATATGGATATTGATTGAGCTGCTCAGAGGATGAGAAACACTTTCAATAGGGGGTGATGATGAGCCTCATCATTGGGGAAATATATGGACCTTAATTCACCTCCTATCTTAGTCAAATAAACTCTTCTCACAATTTATTACATGCTTTGATTATTTTCTTTTAATGAGATGAGTCAAAGGGAGATATTATGCCTAGTGGACTAATGTGCATTGAATGGAGGTTTGTCAAAGAAAATTAGGGAATTTTGGCAAGATTAAAGGCTAAAAATCGAATGGGACAAGGAAGAGATATTGTAGGAGGTAAAATCTCCTCATTTACGCCTCCCTCATTTGAATATTCCTCCATCAACCACACTAGCTCGGAGTACAAGCAGCCAAGTCATGAAGATCAAAAGACAGTCGAGCAAGTGATAGTCAAAGAGCTATTTTATCTAAAGTTTGGGAGCCAAGAATCCCTGGATTTAAGGAATTCATTGGGGACTTACATTATATAAATAAAAAGGCCTAGATCCTCATTAAGATTTGAATTTTTTCTGTAAAAACATGGGTTATTTTTTAGCTCCAAACCTGTGGAAGACATTGCTATGTAATTTTTTGTTTTGATAATGAGAATGAGTTTTTTCTTGATCCAATACTGAGTTAACTCAGAGGGTTGAAGCTATTGGTTACGATGTAACCCTAGTAGAAAAGGCTCCTCATCTTGTATCTGTATGCTTAGATTGATTTCGTAGATTCATTGTTAAATTGTCCTTAGAAGAATTTCATTGCAAGTAGTGTAGATTATATTAGTTTGTTTATTAGTTTTCTTCCATTTTTTCTTTACCTTAGTAGCAGTCTAGAAGAGATAAAGAACCATCAAAAAGCTATCAATAGGTGTTTTGGCCTCACTTCTCCCTTCAGGGATCATGAATTGAGGAAAGGACTCCTATGTAGCCCCAAAACAACAGAATTCTACTTTCTCATAGAATTTAGAGTTTTTTGTACTTAAGCCAACATTTTATCAAGTTACAAGAGTTGGACCTAGTCATCATTTCTTCCATATTAAGCCTTACAGTAGATCTCATCAATGATTCCATCTTATTCTGCAAGTTTTTCTCATGCATGAAGTAGACATCTAGGTCATTAAACTCTGTTTTCCTAGCTTATTGAAATTCTCCATGTCTACATGATTTTTGGGCAAATATCAATGTTTGATGCAGCGCAGGCGTTTCAAAAGTAAAGAGAGATATCATAGCCAACAACCTCCTTCAAACTTTATCCATCCATGCTCATTCCTTTCTTTCACTAATACCCTCGCCAATTTCATCATTTTACAAGGAAACTTCTCCAAGCATGTTGAGCAAATCCAACCATCTCCCAACGTTGGCTTTTAGTTTTGAGTGATCCTAGGAATTTTCTTTCTTAATTCCATCCACCAGACACCTTCCCTAAGCGTTCCATCACCTTCAATAACCATCATTTTTCTCTCAATTGTATCATGTAGAAATATAGGGAATCCTGTAGGTTTTTAGGACATCCTATAGGTTTTCTTGTAGTGGCTTGTTTTGAGGCTCAATTGAGGGAAAAACCACTAGGAAGTTAGACAAGGTCACCTAAGGGTCTCCCAAACCTTCCAACCATCCATGAGAATTCCTAAGCCACCTGCCACATTGGCAAAAGATATTAGCTTTCACACTCTTCCATAAAAAAAGATAAAAAGAAAAACAAATTTATTCTAGTCATTTACATTCATAGTTGTAATGTTAGATGTTTCAAACTTACATGCTTAGTATAGTAGAATTTCATACATGTTGACTTAGCATTCTTTCTAAAGCATAGTCTCTTAGCAAATAGTTAGAAAATGGCGTGATTTTAGCATTGGATTTCAGTCTTTTTCCTTATTGTAGTATAGAAGCTTTCTCTTAGAGTAGATTTCTCTTTCCCTCATCAATAATCAAGCTTCTTTTGAATCCATTGAAGTCTGGCTTGAAAAAACCTAGTGGTCTCTCACTAGTTGAACAGTGACAAAAGGGTAGAACCATCACTTTTACTTGTGTATACAACACTGTCACCTCCAAATTTGTATGAACCTCTGTTTGATAAAGTAAAGCTAGTAGCCCCAGGAGTTGTGGCATTCTTGTTGCAATACTAGTGCTCATCACTTTTTGGAGTCATTGCCAGTGAGGTGTCTGAGTAATATGTGATTACTGATTTCTTTCTTCCATGTCTTGTTTCTGATAGTCTACTATTAGTTTCATTTTTGCAAGAGTAATTTAGTTTATTTCTTTTCCATTGTGTATTCTTTGCTTTCCTTTCCATTCTGTAAGTAAGATTCCATGCAAATAGCTAGTTTTAATTCAGTCAGTTAATTTTCATTCAATTTTCAATTTCAATTCTGCAATCACTTTCAAAGTTTGAAAAAATCTCAAAACAAACAAAAATGTTTCTTTCATGCCTCATAGGAATAAGGATAACTTAGGGAAATTTTTGCCAAATACCCCCACTGCTTCAAATAGCCAACCTTCCCTCTTCTTTGGTGGTTGTGAGTTGGAGGAACCCTTAGGTGAGCAATCTGGAATATTTGAAGAACCCATTCCTACTGATCCAATGCCTGAAGATAGAAATGACAGAGGGAATAGAGAAAGAGTTGAGAGTTCCTTCCCCATCAGGGAAACCAATGGGGATACTAAGATGAAGAATATAAGCCCATATGCCCTTCCTCATTTCCATGGCCTGAGCTCAGAAGATCTAGGAACTTTCTTATTTGAATTTTTTGTCATCTACCGAACCTATGACTACACCAATGATGAACAGAAGTTGAAACTATTCCCATCCACTCTCAAGGAAGCATCTTTGCATTGGTACATGGTTTTACCTGGGGATAGCATCACCACTTAGGCTCAGATGCAGGAAGCCTTCAACAACAAGTATCGATACTACTGTAGGTCTAAAGACACTAAAGATGAAATTTTTAGGATGACCTTAGGGCATGATGAATCCTTAGAGGATTATGAAGAAAGATTCCAACTTAGCTAAAAAAGGGTTGGGTGCACCCTTGACCTTGAGTCACTAAAGCTAGTTCTACTTAGAGGAGTAAGGGAAGATCTTATGGATACCCTAAAATTGTTAGTAGGACATGAAATCTACTAGTTACCCTATAAGGATATCAAGAATGTCTTTAGAAACCATTCTAGGGTAGCTAGGAAAAAGAGTAGGGGTAGTCAACCTATGGTTAGTCCATCCTCTTCCAATGCATCCATCAAGGGTGAAATTGGAAACATGCTGGAAGATTTCAAGAGTGAGATGCTACAAACCCTTGCCCTACAGATGGAAACATGCACATTAAGAGGAAACAGGAGGAAGCAGAGAGAGCCTTAGCCATTTTCTGCCCTAGATACACCAGGAGGCACCCTAGGAATGAATTTCCATTGAATTTGACTGAATTTTGTTTAGTCTGTGCCACTCCACAGATAAGTGCCCTTCTCTACTAGGACTAAAATATGTATATCAAATAGCTAAAGGGATAACTAAATAGCTCTGCTACATAAACCAAAGGATACCTCATGAGCCTAGGCCATACCAACAAGGCATGCAAGGGTCATCCCATGCATATTATAACCCCAACCAAGCCACTTCCATTCTCACTTGGGGACCCCTTGCTCATCCTTCCTGGTATACACCTCCTCCTTGGTCCTTTGCACCTCAATATCATTCCCAGCCAACTAGCCAGTCATTTCAACTATATGCTCTACCACAACCTCAGTGGAATGCACCACCCCAGGGGTGGAGGCCCCCATATACAATGCTCCAGCTTTATTGCCTTCAGGACCTACTCAACCACAAATTTTACTCTCTACTCCACCTAAACAACCCCAGATGCCTACCCAACCAAATTTGAACCTGAACAACAGACAGGAACAACCAATATATAGTGGAGAGACATCCTATCTAGCTTATGTTGTGGAAATTTAGGAAATCAACCACATATCTGTGATAGTACTCCCGGACAACCAACCTATACCTCCACCTAGGGAGGTTTAGGAAGAAAGAGAGTAAATCGCACCTAAAGTAAATCCATAACCCTTTCCTAAGATATTAACCCAACTACTTCAGCCTACCCCAAAAGAGACTGAACTTCTAGGTGAATTGAAAAATCTATGTGTCAAAATTCCACTTCTCCAAGCTATAAAAGATGTGCCTATTTACAAAACTTTGATCAAGGAGAAGTGCTTCAAGCATATAGGGAGGCAAAGAAGAGATTACCCTACCATTAATGTCATTGGACAATTGTCTAACTTAATGTTGGGGCAAGTAATCTGTCCAAAGTATTTGGACCCTGGAAGCCTTGTAGTAGATGTGCACATCAATGGTACCATTGTCCCACGCACTTTGATTGATATTAGGGCTTCCACTAATGTGATGATTAAGGACACCATGATCAAGCTCAACCTCCAGGGTTCATTGAGAAAGACCACAACAATCCTGCAACTTGCAGACCGCTCCACAGTGACCCCCGAGGGGATTTTGGAGGATGTGGTTGTCTCCATTGACTCTTGGGAATACCCTGCAAATTTCCTAGTTCTCCAGCCTGAGGCCAAGCTTACTAGTTCCCCTCTCATCCTTGGGAGGCCCTCGCTAGCCACTGTCGATGCCTACATTAGCTACAGGGCTGGAAATATGACTATAAAAAATGGGCATATGTCCATGTAGTTATTCCTATATCCCCCTGCTTAGCCATATCTAGAACATGACTTACCTTTATGGCTGGAAGAGGAGGAAGAAGATGAATTTTATTCCGCCCAACTCTATACCTTAGAAAAAACCATGGGAGGGGGACAATCAAATGAAGATGAATTGATTAAACACATACTCCAAAGCCCAACTCCCAGTACATTGTCCTTAGAAGTAGTAGTAAAGGAAACCTAGAACAACCATCATATTGATCTATGCTTAGCCAATTCCAATCCTATTTGTGTAAAAACCATAGAATTTGGCCTTGAGAGAAATTTTAAAATCAACCCATCTCATTCTGTTCACCAAGAAGAAAAGTTGTGCAACATGCTAAAGGAACATCTTGATTCCTTTGCTTAGAGTTACAAATAAATGAAGGGAGTGCACCCTTCGGTGTGTAGTCACCACATTTATATCAAAGAAGGTTGCAAACCAGTTTAGAAACCTAAAAGGAGGATGAATCCAACTCTCAAAGATATAGTCAAAGAAGAAATGGAAAAGTTGCTAGATGCAGGATTCATTTACCCTATCTCCAATAGTGAGTGGGTCTCTCCTTTGGTGTTGGGTCCAAATAAAAATCGTAAGTGGAGGATTTGTGTCGATTACAGAGAGTTAAACAAAGCCACAAAGAAGGACCATTTCCCTCTACCTTTCATCGACCAAGTGCTAGATGGTCTGGCAGGAATTTTTTTTTTCTCTTTTCTAGATGGATTCAGTGGGTACAATCAAATCTAGATCAGCCCAGAAGACTGGGATAAAACCACCTTCACTTATCCTTGGGGTACTTTCACCTATAGGGTTCTTCCTTTTGGCCTATGCAATGCTCTTGCCACTTTCCAGAGAGTAGTCCTAAGTCTCTTTACTGACTTAGTCCATGATGCAATAGAGATTTATATGGATGATTTTACACCTTATGGATGTGATTTCCAGGAGGCTCTATCCAACTTAGGTAAGGTGCTAAACAAATTCATTGAAATTAACTTGTCTCTTAGTCTTGAAAAATGTGAGTTCTTGATGACTGCAGGGACTGTGCTAAGCCATTCAATACCCAACCAAGGACTGCAGGTGGACCCAAACAAAATAGCTATCATCCGAAGGGTCCCACCTCCACAAAATCAGAGAGATGTCAGAAGTTTCCTAGGGTTATTTGGATACTATCGAAGGTTTATAAAAGACTTCAGCAAGTTAGCTTCTCCTTTATTTGGGTTATTGGCCAAAGGCTCTGATTTTGTATGGTCAAAAATTTGTCAAGAGGCCCTAAACACCCTGAAGGACAAGTTAACCACTGCACCAATTATTCGAGGCCCAAATTGGGTCGTTCCTTTTCATATACATGTTGATGCCTCACTCAAAGCCATAGGAGAAGCTCTAGGCTAGATAGATGAAAATTTTCCTGATGCCATTTACTTTACCAGTAAGAATCTGTCAAAGGCAGAACTGAACTACACAGTGACTGAAAAGGAGCTCTTGGCTATTGTGCATTCATTGAACAAATTTAGGGATTACATTACAGGTTATCAAACATTTGTACACACTGAACATGATGCAATCAAATATTTAATGAATAAACCTGATGTGAATGCTCGGTTATTTACATGGTTACTTTTATTACAATAGTTTGATCTAACCATTATTGATAAGCCTGCCAAGTAAAATGTTGTTGCATATTTTTTGTCCAAATTAGCTTTGCCTGTAAGTGAGGAAGGAATGGTTGATGATTAGTTACCGGATGAACACTTATTCACTATTTCAACTCTCTCTCCATGGTTTTCTAACATAGAAAACTATTTGGTATCTGCATATTTCCCATCAAATTTTTCCTCCAAAGAGAAAACCAAGATTGTGAGGAAGAGCACCCCATTCACTTGGATTGGGGACAACCTCTTCAAACTAGGCCCAGATCAAATTCTAAGAAGATGTGTTAGGGAGGAGGAAGTCTTTGACATCCTTCTAACTTGTCATGATGGGCCTTGTGGAGGTCACTTTGCAGTAAAGAGGACAACATACAAGGTGTTACAAGCTGGTTATTATTGGCCCATTCTTCATTAGGATGTGAAAATATATACTAGTTAGTGTGATCAGTGCCAAAGGATGGGAAGGCCTACTCGAAAGGATGAAATTCCTCTACAACCTCAAGTGACTTTCGAGCCATTTGACAATTGGGGCATGGATTTCATTGGACCTATTGACCCTCCTTCCAAGAAAAAACAATATTATTGTGTGCACTGACTATCTAACTAATTGGGCTAAAACCAAGGCAATCAACGCAACAACAGAGAAGAAGGAGGCAGAGTTCTTAAGGGAAATGTCTTTTACAAGTTTGGGTACCCTAGTGAACTGGTCAATGATCAAGGTAGCCAATTTAAATCCAACATGATTGAAGACTTGTTAATCCAGCATAAGATCAAGTATAGGACCTCCACCCCCGATCACCTACAAGCTAATGGGAAAGTGGAGGTGACCAACAAAGTGCTGGAGGGCATCCTGACCAAAGTGGTTAGCAGCAACAAAAAATATTGGGCAGATAGACTATTTGAGGCCACTTGGGCCTACAATACCACCTGGAATACCACCACTAGATTCACACTCTATGAGTTGGTCTATGGGAAAAAGGCCCAATCGTCCATTGAATTTGAGTGCAATACATTGAGGATGGCAACCCAACGAGATCTGGATCTCAATACTGCACAAAAAGAGAGATTTCTCTAGTTGAATGGGTTAGATGAGTTTAGAATGTAGGCCCTCCTACACATAGAGGTAACTCAAATCCATAGGAAGATTTGGCATGACAAGAACATAAAAGATAAGCAATTTCAAGAAGTTGATTGGGCTTTGTTATATGATTCCAGATATAAAGACTTTAAGGGCAAGTTAAGGACTATATGGTTAGGGCCTTATGTCATAGAGAAATGGCATGATAATGGTTCAGTACAGATCAGAACCATAGATGCAGATGCCATTCATTTACTTGTTAATGGGCACAAATTGAAAGTTTAAAAAAGGCAATTGTCAAAGCAATAATTCATTGATGGTATCAACAAAACAATGATGTTGGTGGATCAAGTCTCAGCTCCTACCTCATCAAATCCCTGAGGAAAAAAAAAAAAAATAAGGAGACTCAGGTGAAAATCTCCATGAGGCGCTTGAGTCCCACTATTAGATTGAAAACCTCTTGAGGCAACACAATGGTGTCAAAAAAAAAAAAACAGAGAAATAAAAATATTCCTTGGTGAAAACCTCTCTCGAGGCACCTAGGGAAACCAGCTAGGATGAAAAACTCTTGGAGGTAGACTAATTTTTTTTCAAAAAAAAAAAAAGAGAAAAGAAAAATTATGAAAATATTGTTTGCATATCAATAGGAGGAAGATCAAAGCAACAATGACAATCAAAATGGACCTATTTCGATCATATTTTTGTTTCTACATTCATTATCCTTCAACATTCCACCATTCCTTTCATTTTTTCACTCATTTTCCTTAGTTTGCAAGGGTTCTGCGTTTTCTACAAGATTCCCTATAAACATATAGGATCCCTTGAAAACCTATAAGATGATCCTGTAGGAATTACAATGACTTGGGAATCCTAAAGGAGGTAACCTTAGAGCAAGGAAATTACTTTCACATTTCAAAGAAATAAATTCCTACATCACCATCTAATTACCATACCTCTCTCCACCTTGATCACTCGTGCATTCATAAAAAAAAAAACAGTTTCAAAAAATTATTACAGTTGTCAAGAAAAGAAAATAGAGAAAAATATGAATACAGAGAGAAAGGTGACACCATATAAAGGTTATTTTTTACTATTCACAAGCCCTAGACCTCGTCTTTACCCATGCTAATAATCATCAGGTCCCAGTAGTTAAATATGATTAAAATTTTTGAAGGAGAAGCAACTACAGGACATTCTGTAGGAAATCTTGTAGCAGCCTATCCAACAAAACATAAATCATAGGTTGAATAAAGTTTCAAGCATGGAGATCCAAAGATAGAGGAAGCTCCTCCAGAGCCTAGTAGTAGCATCAGCAGCATCATTATCAACACCAAGTACCTGCACATCAAAGAAAATCATCACAAGAAAATAAAAAGAAAAAGATGAGAAATCACATGCAGCCAACACCCAGCAAAGACCTCATTTCTTTAACAACTTCAACAAAGTATTGTTACCATAGGTAAGTATCTCGCTTCCACTCTCTCATTTGCATAATGTGATCAAAATATATAATAAATTTGAATGAGTTGGTTTATAAGCGAAAGGTGGCCAGTTAAGTTGGCCACCTTTGTTCAGTCAACGAGGACAAAATAGTTAGTCCTCACACACATGGCAGAAATCAAGTCAAAGAAAAGGAGGATGAGGTCGAAAGAAGTTAAGACAACAGATGCCTGAAGTGGGAGTTGATTACGAGGTGAGGAGAATGATGATGTGGTAGTGGGACCAATGGTCCAAAAATAGATATTTGTATCTCAGCTGCCAACACACCACCTCACTTGAATCAACCATAAGAGGAAATAAATTTTGATCCCCATGCATAGATGCATTCACATTCTTGAGGTTCAGACTAGCAAAGTTTCTCTCAGCCCTCAAGCAGTCTACAGGAGAGGTAAATTTCATTTTTTTCCTACGCAGGACCACCTACAGGATCCTACAGGGAATCCTATAGGATCCCAAAGGAATCCTACTGGATATAGCCAGGCAATCTACAGGATTGGCAATGAGCAATTTCAGAGGGAGAAAAACAGGGGTTGGCTACATCAATTATTGTAAGGAGGTAGGCTCTACATTTCCTCCTATATTTCCAAGTGAAAGGAACAAAAAATCCTCTAGTTTGTTGAAATTGATTGTAGTAAAAGGGAATTGTATCCACAAAAATTTTAGTTCAATTTCCTCCTTCATTAAAATCTTGTATCAAACATATATACTTCTCCATCCATTAGACAAAATGACAGGGGGTTTAATAAAAGGGAGCCCATCAACACTGTGAGGATTCACCAACATCCTCATGTGCTAGAAATATTCACAAGGAATAATTGGATGGGTTTCTTTGAGAAATTGAGGGGGTATGATGATGAAGTAGCCAAAGATTTTTCTCT
Source organism: Pinus taeda (assembly GCA_000404065.3). Lineage (NCBI taxonomy): Eukaryota > Viridiplantae > Streptophyta > Pinopsida > Pinales > Pinaceae > Pinus > Pinus taeda. The sequence continues at coordinate 95,599 of APFE031361375.1, read as the reverse complement.
CTCCCACATTCCACTAAGTAAGGCCCATGCCACTATTGTTGTGAGAGGCCTCCACATAGAGCTCACCCATAAACGCAGAAGCAAAATTACCACACTCCCCTTAGAAGTGCCTTGGAGAAAGGAAGACAAGGGAAATAGCCAAACTACAAAGAAGAAATTCTTTTTAGAGGGAGAGGAGGCCATGGAAGACAAAAATGGAGTAAGAAGAGCAAGCCTACCATACCCCCAGAATGAAATAAGCTACCACCTTATAAAATATATATCATGTGAAGGTAGGTATGGTGTGGTATATGGATACCACTTTACGCTTCTTGAAGAATTGAGGTTTGAAGAAAATACACCTCCTCACCACAGACTCAACATACCCTACTTCCTTCTTCAATCACTGATATATATGAGCATGAAGGTGAAGGAAGGAAACTACCAACAATTGGCCCATCATGGGTTAATTAGACTTGTCATAGAAGATTCCCTCCACAACCTTATAATTCCTATCACATGGGCAATTTTTAGAGACATGCAGGCAGAGGAGGATATAAAATCCCTCGAATATGACAAGAGTCCTACTTCCTATGAAAGGGATGAAGAAGAGACTAAAACAGATGAAGAATAAATAGAGAGGGAAGAAGAGGAAGAGAAAGAGAAGGAAAGTGGTGAAGAAACAAAAGAAGATTCCAAAGAGGAAATTGATGGGCAAGGTAAGGAACTAGAGGGAGAAGAAGAGGAGAAAGACAAATATGAAAAGGTAAATGGAAAAGAGGAAGCAGAAGACAAGGGGGAGTCACCCAGGGTGTCTCTAGAACCCACTAAGAAAGAGGAAATGACTGCCCTCACTACCCTTAGCACCCCTATTAAACAAAAAGGAAAAATATAGAGATAAACTCCTTTGTACTTTAGAATAAGAAGAAGTACAAGAATAAGGCAGGGAAAACCTCAATCTCCCACCAAGGTTCCCATTGTTATTGAAGACTCACCTAAAAAACAGGAGAAAATGGCTCCTCTTATACAAATTCAAGGAGAAGGATCCTCAAGAAAAACCTCCCCTAAGTCTCCTATCACTTATGTGAGAAGCCCTATGGCTAGATCTGCCTCATCCAAGGGAAAAGAAATCCTAAAGGATACACAACAAGACCTACAGGTAGCAGAGGAAATCCTACAGGAAACTCTCCTAAACCTACAGGAAACTCAAAAATTGGATAAGGAAGGAAGTATGAAGCAAGAAACAAAGAAAGAGGATCCAGAGTTAAGGGAACCAAGTCCTCAACCTAACCTTGACTCCTGCTACAAATTTATTAAAGGGGGTAGGGTCATTCTACAAAAATTTTCCATCCCATTATTCTTTGAGCTTGAAAAAGAAATAGAAAGAACACATAGATGGATGTAGATTGTTGAGTCCAAGGGAGTGGAGGAAAAGCTCAAAGAGATGGACAGAGAACTAAGCAGCCTAAGGGATAGAGAGGCCATAATGAAAACTCAGTTGGAGGTAGAAAATGCATGGTTGAAAAGACAATTGCAAGAAAAAGATAATCAATTGGCAACCATGGCTATTCTATCTTTAGAGGCAATCCAGTGTAGGATGCCAGCTAAGTCCTACGCATTATACCTTAAGAAATAGTGCTTGAAATTCCAAATCAAGACCCTAGCACAAAGAGGCACTATGCCATACTAGGATTATAGATAGTTCATTGACCTTTGTGGTTAAAGCACATTGGAGGATAGGGCTAAGATGCCTGAGTTCTACTTGCATAACATGGCCTTGACAGATCTAAATGTATGGGACCCTAATGAAAAACTAGGGGATTTACAGTTGATGGCTTTGGCATCATGGATGAACCATGAAGAAGCAAGGGCTACAGAAATGAAGAAGATATTGGTAAGGGAACAAATAGAGCCTCTCACGATAAGAGTTGAGCAATCAAATCCAATGGGTGTCATCAGCACACATAATTTAATTGCAAATGATCCTCAACTTGCACCCAGGTATCTTGCTGCCCAAGAGCAAACAATTACACATTTAGAGGATATGTTCAAGCTCTTAGGGATGAGAGCATGCAAGCTTTCCAAAGGAGATGGAATACCTTGCCATACAATTTGAAAATCAGAGAGTATGATTATCCTCAAAGAATGAGAGAAGCACTGAACATGACACCCATGTACAAGAAAACCATTTAAAGGCTCAAAGTCAATTGGATTGGCTTCAGACTCAGTCCACCACTACTCTTGGGGATGTTAGAAGGAAGGAAGGAAGAGGAATAAAGAAAGTAGCGGGAGGAGGTAGAAAGGAATGTAGGATTCTATGCACAAGAAGAGGAAACCACCGCAGAAGCATGGGATGTCAGGGAGGCCACTAGGGCTATGAAAGATATGGATATTGATTGAGTTGCTCAGAGGATGAGCAACACTTTCAGTAGGGGGTGGTGATGAGCCTCATCATTGGGTAACTATATGGACCTTAATTCACCTCCTAGCTTAGTTAAATCAACTCTTCTCACAATTTATTACATGTTTCAATTATATTTTATTTACTGAGATGAGTCAAAGTGAGATATTATGCCTAGTGGACTAATGTGCATTGAATGAAGGTTTGTGAGAGAAAATCAGGGAATTTTGGCAAGATTAAAGGCTTAAACTCGAATGGGACAAGGAAGAAATATTGTAGGAGGTAAATCCTCCTCATTTACTCCTCCCCCATTCGAACATTCCTCCATCAATCAAACTAGCTCGGAGTACAAGTAAGCAAGTCATGAAGATCAAAAGGCAAACGAGCAAGTGACAATCAAAAAGTTAGTTTATCTTGAGTTTGGGAGACGAGCCTTCCTAGATTTAAGGAAGTTGTTGGGGACTTGAGTTGTATAAATAAAGAGGCCTAGAGCCTCATTAGGATTCAGATTTTTGTTGTAAAAACACTAGTTATTTTTTAGCTCCAAACTTGTGGAAGACATTGCTATGTAATTTTCTGTTTTGATAATGAGAATGAGCTTTTTCTTGGTCTAGTACTGAGTTAACTCAGAGGGCTAAATCTCTTGGGTTAGTGCACAACCCTAGCAACAAATGATCATATTCTTGTATCTGTATGCTTAGATTGTTTTCATAGATTCATGGTTAAATTGTCCTTCGAAGAATTTCATTGCGAGTAATGTAGATTTGATTAGTTTTTTTTATTAGTTTGCTTCCATTTGTTCTTTACTTCAGCAGTAATCTAGAAGAGATAAAGAACCATCAAAAATTTGTCGATAAGTTTTTTGGCCTCACTTCTCCTTCAAGGATCATGAATTGAGGAAATGACTCCTATTCAACCCCAAAAAAACATAATTCTACTTTCTCATAGAATTTAGAGTTTTTTGTACTTAAGGCAACATTTGATCAAGTTGCAAGAGTAGGACCTAGTCATCATTTTTTCCATCTTCAACCTTATAGTAGATCTCATCAACGATTCCATCTTATTCTGCAAGTTTTCCACATGCATGAAGTAGACAACTAGGTCATTAAACTCTGTTTTCCTAGCTTACTGAAATTCTCCATGTTTACATGATTTTTGGGCAAATATCAATGTTTGATGTAGTGCAGGTGTTTTAGAAGTAAAGAGAGATCTCATAACCAACAACCTCCTTCAAATTGCATCCATCCATGATCATTCCTTTCTTTCACTAAGACCCTCACCAATTTCATCATTTTACAAGGAAATTTCTCCAAGCATGTTGAGCAAATCCAACCATCTCCCAACCTTGGTTCTGAGTTCAGAGTGATCCTAGGAATTTTCTTGTTTCATTCCATCCACCAACCACCTTCCCTAAGCCTTCCATCACCTTTAGAACCCATCATTTTTATCTCGACTATATCCTGTAGAAATACAAGGAATTGTGTAGGTTTTTAGGACATTGTGTAGGTTTTCCTGTACTGGCCTATTTTGAGGCCGAATTGAGGGAAAAGCCTTTAGGAAGCTAGAAAAGGTCACCTAAGGGTCTCCCAAACCGTCCAACCATCCACCAGCATTCCTAAGCCACCTGCCACATTGCAAAAAGAGATTAGCTTTCACACTCTTCCATAGAAAAGATAAAAAGAAAAAAAGATTTATTCTAGTCATTTACATGCATAGTAGTAATGTTTGATGTTTTGAACTTACATCCTCAAGACAGTAGAATTTCATACATATTAACTTAACAATCTTTCTAAAGCATAGTCTCTTAGTAGATAGTTAGAAAATGACATGATTTTAGCATTGGATTTCCGTCTTTTTCCTTATTGCAATAGAAAATCTTTCTCTTAGAGTAGATTTCTCTTTCCCTCATCAGTAATCAAGATTCTTCTGAATCCATAGAAGTTTGGCTTGAAAACCACTAATGGTCTCTCGCCAGCTGAATAGTGATAAAAGGGCAGAACCATCACTTCTACTTGTGAATACATCACTATCACCTCCAAGTTTGTATGAACCCCGCGTTGATAAAGTAAATCTAGTAGCCCCAGGAGTTGCAATATTCTTGTTGCAATGCTGGTGCTCATCAACAACCATGGGCATCCATGGTTAACCATGGTGCAACGTCCTATTTTGACAAATATTGTGTCAATATGAAAATCAACCGTGGTCAACAATGTTTATTTTAGGGTTTATATACCTTGGGTTTATAATAGGCTTTTCTCAACATGAAAATCAATCATGGTTGACCGTGGTCCAATGTTGTATGGTGACAAATATTGTTTCAATATGAAAATCAACCATGATCAAGCATTGTCCAACATTGTATTGTGACAAAGATTGTCTCAACATTACAATCAATCATGGTCAACCATGGTCAAATTGTGACAAATATTGTCTCAATATGAAAATCAACCATGGGTCAACCATGGCCAACCATTGTCCAACGCCTCATTGTGCCACAGGTTTTCTCAATATAAAAATCAATCATGGTCAACCATAGTCCAACGTCACATTGTGAAAAATATTGTGTCAATATGAAAATCATATGTGATCAATCATGGTCAACCATTTTTATTTTCCGGTTTATAATATTTATCTTAGACTTTATATAGCTTTGGTTTATAATATTAATCCCTTGGGTTTAATATTTTTCCCTTGGGTTTATAATCCCTTGAGTTTATTATTCCCTTGGGTTTATAATATTTATCTTAGGCTTTATATACCTTGGGTTTATAATATTAATCCCTTGGGTTTAATATTTTTCCCTTGGGTTTATAATCCCTTGAGTTTATTATTCCCTTGGGTTTATAATATTTATCTTAGGGTTTATATACCTTGTGTTATAATATTAATCCCTTAGGTTTATAATACATTGGGGTTTTATAATTAATCCCTTGGGTTTATCAATTGAAAAGTTCATATCCCTTGGGTTTATCAATCCCTTGGTCCAGCAACACATTGTAAGAATGATGGTCATCCATGGTAAACAATGGTCCAAAGTCGCATTATGAAAACCATGGTCATCCATGGTTAACCATGGTCCAACGTCCTATTGTGAATAAGGTTGTCTCAATATGAAAATCAACCATGGTCAACCATGGCCAACCATTGCCTAACATCACATTGTGCCAAAGGTTATCTCAATATGAAAACCAATCATGTTTAGCCATAGTCCAATGTTGCTTTGTGACAAAGATTGTGTCAATATGAAAATCATTTGTGGTCAACCATGTTTATTTTAGGGTTTGTGCTATTTATCTTACAATTTATAATATTTATATTAGGGGTATATACCTTGGGTTTATAATAGGCTTTTCTCAATATAAAAATAAATCATGGTCAATCATGGTCAACCATGCTCAATAACCATGGTCACATTGTGACAAAGATTGTCTCTTGATCCAATGTTACATTATGACAACCATGGTCCAACGTTGCATTGTGACAAAGATTGTCTCAATATGAAAATCAACCATGGTCAAACATGGTCAACCATTATCTAACGTCACATTGTGACAAACATTATGTCAATATGAAAATCATTCAAGGTCAACGATGTTTATTTTAGGGTTTATAATAGTTATCTTAGGGTTTATATACCTTCGGTTTTTAATATTTATCCATTGGATTTAATATTATTCCCTTGGATTTATAATATTTATCTTAGGGTTTATATACCTTGAGTTTATAATATTAATCCCTTGGGTTTAATATTATTCTCTTGGGTTTATAATACCTTGGGGTTTTAGAATTAATCCCTTAGGTTTATACCATCGATCCCTTGGGTTTATCAATTGAAGCTTCTATATCCCTTGATACTATCAATCCATAGGGTTTACCAACATCACATTGTGACAACCATGATCCGACGACACATTGTGAGAAGGATTATCTCAATATGAAGATCAACCATGGTCAATCATGTCTATTATAAGATTTATAATATTCATTATTTATTAATAATATTTTTAGTAAAAATATTATTATTAGTATTATTATTTAATTAAATTATTTGATTATTCAATATTATTTATTATTAATAATTATACTTAATTATCAAATAAATATTTATTATTAATATTTATGAATAATAATATTTATAATAAATAATAATAATTATTATTATTATTATTATTATTTAATTAATAGTAATAATAATAATTAATATTTATTTGTTAATAAATAATTTATATTTATTATTAATAAATAAATATTTAATCAATAATATTAATAATATTTTATTATTATTATTATTAATAAATAACTATTTATTATTTTTTATTATATTTATTTTTTATTTTTTATTTTTTAATTCTTAATTATTTCTATTAATTATCATAAAGATAATATTTTTATTGTAATAGTTCTTTTTTAATATTATTTTTATTATTATATATTTATCAATTGTTTATGTTTGTCCATCCCTGAGTATGTCCTAAAACTACCTCTATTTAGCTAAGAGCTCATCTTCCTTGGATGTAAGGAAACAGGTTAATGACCCAACACTGAGAGACATCTGGCATGAGTGAAAGCTTGCCCCCTTACGGACCACCAGTAGGTTATTCCAAGTGGCATGGTTTTCCTTAAATAATGGTGATGAGTCAGCCTACATTAGCGTTTAGCAGCTAGAAATTGTTGTCCTCATTATTAGTTTAACTTAATTATAGTAGGATTTCCCACTTCCCAAAAAAAATTGCTTATATGTTATGTGGTAAATATAAATAAAGCCTTCTCCCAACAACATTTTATTAATTAAATGTGAAAAACTAAACCATATAGTTATACAAGTATTTTTGCCCATATTTTCCAATTTGTTTGAAAAACAAAGTATTTGTTGAAAATACAATTTTAATTAGATATTTTCAATAACATACGGTTGTAACAGTGTTTTTGGCCCATATTTTAATAACATACGGTTGTGGAAGTGTCTTTGGCCCATATTTTCTAATAGATATTGATCAAAATTAGGAAAACAAATTTTGAAATCACAAATTAATTTTTTTTAAATCACAAATTTGAATTGGAAATTTCCAATTATCTGAGTGTTTAGGTTTATGAAGCTGTAATCAAAAGCACGTTTTAAATAATAATAAAATCTCATTTTTTCCTGATAAAAGCAAAAAAAATAATCCCAAATTAAGGCAAGAACTCCAGAACTCCTAAATTTAAAAACATATATTGGGATAGATTTGCCCCATCCGATATTCATCAGCCCTTTTTCCGAAATAACCCATATCCTGAGACAATATTTACATTTAGCATTCTCATACTCAAGTAAGACCAATTATTTCACCACGCACGAAACGATGGCCATAATCCTCCGCCGCCTCACCACACACCGCCATCTATTTCGCTGCCCACTCGAATACTCAACGTTGCCTCCAATCGCCCACTGAATTACCGTTTTCATAATTGAATTGAAAAAAACAATTTTCTAATTAATGTAATCGAATAAAACTTCGTATAAATACAGATGCTCAGCCATCCCACTCGGCTTTCATATTTGCACAAGTAAATTAGCAGTTGTAATTATTACTTTTCAACTGCAGTTGTATCATAGTGAGTTTGCATTTTCTCTATGAGTGAGGTTCAGAGAAGTGAGGAAAGAGATGTTTGCGAGATTGGTCTGACGCTGTAAGAGCCATTGTCGGGTTGTGTAGTATCAAGCAGTTGGATTGAAATCGTGAGTCGCAAGTAAAGAGGCAACTAATATTTGGTTCTTTTCGGTGATACGTTGACCTATAGCATGGATGTTTCAGAGGCGTGAATCATTTAAATTTTATAATTCAGGAAATAATATATATATATATATATTTCGGTGTTTTATGCAGAGATATGCTTGAGCTTTGTAATTTAACGAGGGTTATGTCATTTGGAATTAAAGCAATATTGCTGCAATCTTTTTCCCTGGAAGTTAAGGAATCGTGTGCATGCAGAAGAAGGAATATATAATGTATTTTTCAACCAATAAAAGAAGTAGAAAAAGAAAATATTGATTTTGGTATTGCTTTGAATTTTTAATCGACAATATGTTGAAGATTATTCGGCTCACTATTGAAGAGATTTTGTTTCTCCATCATTTCCATCATTTTATATGGTTTACTTTGATGAAAGAAACAATAATAAAGTGGAAAACTGCTTTTAACTTTCATTTGAGATTTCAATTATTTGTGAAAAATGGCTTCAATATCAATATTACTCACTCAATTCTTATTTTAATTAAAAAAAATTAATTATGAATTTTGGTTTATTTGAAATTGAGAAAAATATTGAGTTTTCATGATCTTTGCGGATTTGTTACTATATCTAGAGCTTGCTATAAGGAAGCAACAATGGCCCTTACAAATGTTGAATGAATGTTGTTGAGAGAGAACATAAAGAAGGACAATAAAGATTTTGGTCTTATTTAACAAGGCTTAGATGATGTGATATTTTCAATAGTCTCAAGTGCACAATCTTCAAAGAAGGCATGGGACACTCTCTAAGAATCTCAAGTTGCAAAATTTGAGAAGAGATTTTGAGAATCTAAAAATGAAAGACAGTGAAACCATGGATTCTTTTATGACTTAAGTCTTGAGTATTGTTAATCAATTGAGACAATGTTGAAAAGACCTCTCAAACAAGATAGTAATCGAGAAAGTCCTTCAAAGCTTTCCAAAGAAATTTGAAGTCGTTGTTGTATCCATAGAAGATTTCCAAGGCACAAGTCAAATGCAAATTGATGAGTTGATTGGTTCATTGATTGCGCATGAATCTAGGATGTCAAGATATGATGATAACATGTTGGAGAATGCCTTGAAAACGAAGTTGCAATTTATTAGAGGAAGAGGCAGAGGAAGGTTGAGTAATAGTGGAAGAGGCGAAAGAGTAGCTAATCAAAGACATCAGTGAGATAATTATGATCATGAAGAGAGATCTCAGCAATATCCTTCTAATTTAAGGGGGAGAAACAATAAAACCTAGCATACAAGAAATCAAAGGTATGATATCTCTAAAGTTCAGTGTTATTATTGCAAAATATATGGCCTTTTTTCTACAAAGTGCTTGAAGAGGCATGTAGATGTTGGTAAGCAATCTTCACACATCTTAGAAGAATTTGAAGATATAAAAAAGCCAGTGTTTTTGACTTGTAATGTAACTCAAGAATGTTCGAATGATATTTAGTTTTTGGGAGAGGTGGCTTCCACCCTACACTTCTTGTTGTAGCTAGTTAACCTTATCAATTGGTTTTTGTTTTCTTGTTCATGGAAGCTTTGTAAGTCGATTCCTCTCCCATAATTTCTCACTGTATAGAGATGGAGGAAGAATATTGGGGAAAATAGTAGATATATTGCTTAGAAATTCACACTGATATGAAGTAAGATGTTTTCCCAATTTTTATGTTGTTTTAGAATCTATCTCGTCGTAATTTTTTTAAATATAGAGAGATTTTTACTCAGGTGTAGTGTTCATCTTGATAGGATTGGTGGTAACGTTACTGCCTCCATGATCTGTCTAGGATTTTACATAAATTTGAAATGATGAGAATATTGCAAGGAAAACATGTTGGTATAAGATAACTGGTTCCTACTACTATTTTTTATCTGAAAATGGGGCTCTTAGGCTTCTTGTCTAACTTACAAGAGTCTCTTCCACTTCCAAAGCTTAAATTATTCCCAAGTATTTATGACTAACCAAATGCATAATTAATAATGATTGAAAATAGGTGTATGCTTGTGTTTATTTTTGAATGTTTATGTGCTTTAAAATTCTATTGTTTATGCTGATATAACATACATATAACACTAAACAATGCAGCCATATAACAAACACATAAGACAACAATTTAATTAGGAGTTCACCCAAAACTCTTGGGCTACGTCTTCATGAGCTCTAGTCAACTCGACTAGGCTCTTTGGGATTATGGTATAAGTCCTTTTACAAGCTCCTGGCTCAACTCCATTGGTTTACACAGAACAAAATGTGTTTAGACACTATCTTATCCCTAGCTCTTGAAGCTCTCATCTTTTTGGTTCTGCGCTCTGGCTCTGGCTCTTCGGCTCTAGCTCTGGCTCTGGCTCTGGCTCTGGCTCTTCGGCTTTGGCTTCTCTGAGCTCTTAGCAGTCCTCCAGCTCCCTTGACAACCTTCAACTCTCTGTTTTTCGCTCGACCTCCAAGCAACTCCAAAAAACTCCCTTAGATGCTCTGTGCTTCCTTTTTGCTCTCTCTGCTCTCTTTTCTTCTGCCTGCTCAATTTGAACTCTCTACCTCCTTTGAGGCACTTTTCTAGCTTTTCGACTTCCCAGCCATTTCTCTGCATCTCTGCGGCTCTGCGGCTTCCCTGCTCCTTGTCAGTTCGACTGGCCATCTGGCTAGTGGTTTTGTGGCTTCAAAATGCATCATTGCCTGTAAAAACGCTTGCTTGCAGTGTGGCATGATGATCTAGAGTGGTTACAGAGGTTTTAGGGCCTTCTCTTAGGCAAAAACCCGAAAATGGAGATAATTTCATTACACGGAGATTTCTGGAAAATACACTATCGGACGTGATTTTCGGACTTGAAATCCCATTCAATCGCCCGGTAAAATCCGTATTGGGTCTGTCATTAGGCAGAATATCACATCACATAAGCATTTTGGGTAAAATCCCAAATACACATGAAATACGTGAAAAACCCAACAGAACTCTTTCTATCGGACTTGAAAATTTATTGCATCTTCCCTATAATCACGTTGAGTCCACCTTGGGTCGCTTTCACAAGCCCCACTGTCGATCTACGGGATCTAAGATCCAAGGGTTAGTACGCGATTTTGGGTGGTTTAGGAATACAGAGGTTACTCGCCCAAAAAGGTAGTTTTCCTCCCTCCTCCGCCAGCCACATGTCGTTCATTGTATGGGATCGGGCGGAACCAGCCCAATACCATTTACCACCTAAGGCCTGCCCAAAATCCCACGTACAAAACTCAAATTTTATAATCATGCCTGTAATTCCCCTTCAGGTCTAGCTTTATTGCTTTGGGCATCTTTTCTTCGTATTTTGGTTTTTACACCAAAAAGCGTTAATACACAAAAAGTCGCTTTTACCGGAACTCAAATTTTATCAAGTAGGGTTTATAAAACCCATCGAGTCTAGCTTGTTATCATCCCGTTATATTGTTGCGATGTGATGATGTGATATGATATATCGCAATTGCAAGTCACATTGGCATGGGGGCTCCATCCCTTATCTGAAGCCATCACCGATGTTGATTTGCCGATATCAGCGATTGCAATCACATTGCCTAGGGTCCCGCCATCGAACATAGGCCTATCTCCGACCTGATATATCTGAGATCCGAGATCAGGGTCCTCTTCCCTTTCCACTTAATTCCGCCTCTTGGACCCTTCTCTGGTGCGATTTTCCTTAATAAGGGTTTTTGCCATTTTTAGGGGATTTTGCATCCTTTCCCAAACAACAAAGGGCATCTTCTTTCTGCGATAACTTCTGCATCCTAAGTCCATTTTAGCCCATTCAAGTTGCAGTAGATTTAGAATGAAAATATCTCTTCCAAGGAGCTATTTCCAAGAACTTCCTTGGACTTTCATTTTCCTTTGGGAGGAACACTTAGAATCAGGAGTCTATCCAAAATCCATTTTGGATCACACCTTTCCACAAAAAGAATTTTTGGTCTCCAAAAGACTAATATACTAATCTGAATAGTAAATGAGAGTAACAACACCCTCTTCTTTTAGCCTCCACACAATTGCCTTTGCATAGTGCCTCTGAACCAAAGTCTCTGACCACTTTCCTTCCTGGATGTACTAGTTCTCCTAGGAAGAACTGTCTTCCTTCTTGACCTCATGCAGAACTCCTGCTGAGATGGTCACAAAAGGTAGTTTGAACTTCTCTGCCTTGATTATTGATCCAAGGTGGCTCAAACAAATTTGAAGTACATCTGCTCCACAAAAATTTCATTTGTACCTGTGTGATAAGCTGTCAACAACAACTACATAAATACAGATAACAAAAGAAATATATTTTCACATCTTGTGAACACCTCCATGTCTTTCATTTGCATACAAATGATGGAATAGATAACAAGCACACAAAAGATGCCTTTAATAAAATGACCCTTCAAGTCAAGCATGTAGAAAAATACCACTAGGACTCTTTTTCAAAAGATGAAACACTTTATCATTATATCCATTCTGGAGAGCATATCAACTTTTCCCAAGTCAATATTACATGCATGTTACAACAAAGTAATCAACCCTTCAAGTTAATTACACACACATGTTCAAAAACAAGGAAATCATTAGCATCCTTGTGTTCATGCACATCAAGCTCATGCATACATTTCATCTTTCAACTTTTTGCTTAAGCACACTGTACTTTCAAGGCTGAAATGAAATATAATGTTGTAGCAACAAAGTTAGTCTCCTACTCAACTTCTCCATTCATATTCTTAGTAAAATCCTGCAACTTGCATTCTATTAACAAAGAAATGAAAATAGATGCATCAATAGACATGCAATCTTAATTGGATAAGAACTTTAACTGTTTCTTACCAGTCCCTTTCAAAGGTACTACATTTGTTTGCACATCAGCGTCAACATGTGAATCATCCTAAGACACATCATTCATGGAATCTTCCTTTCCATTTCTTCCATCTTCTCCTTCCACTTTCTTCAGCTTTTGTGGAAGCATTGTTGGATTCAAATTCCAACACTTTGCAACAAGATGTCCTTGCTTATGGCAGTAAGTGCATTGCATGTGCATCCTCTTGATACCATGATTTTCCTTGTTCAATGGACCTTCGGCTTCTTGCTTCTTTTCCTTCAAAAGTTTCATGTATGTGGCCATTCTCTTCCAACATCTAAAAACATGATGGTTATCCAAACCACAAAAGGAACATGCAATTATTTTCCCATATCCATGTGGAAATTTATCATGCTTTGAAAAACCAAAAGGAAGATGATTAGAACCAGATTTATACCTTTCTCTTTCACCTTTATTGCCTTCATGAGGAAGTGAATCAAATGAAGAAGTGGCTCCCTTTCGAACACCATCAACATCTTCAAGGTTGTCAGAGTTTCCACAACTCTTTGGTTAAAGTGTGTGCTTCTCAACACCTGCATCCTATAAATGATGTTTCAAGCTATTGCATTCGTCCTAAATACAATCTTCACACTCTTGAGGTTGAAGACCTGTAATGCAACTCCTTCCTGGAGCTATTTCAATGGTCTTCATGGCAGCTTTGGAAATTTCTCCATAAGCTTGTACATAGCCAAGACCCAAATACTTAGGCCTTTCCTCAATTATTATTGGCTCAACAATACCTTGTGCATGTCTACCCAAGCCTTTTCTTTCATATCCCATCTTGGACATTAGCTTGGAACCTATGCCTCTGGTATGCTTTTCAAAAGAACCAATATAAGAATTCTTAGAGGAAATTGGAGACAAACTGGAATTATTGACCTCTTCTTCAAGCTAATACTTGACCAAGGCTTCTTGTACAACAAAGAGTTGTGCCTCCAACTCATGCATCCTTTACAGGTTCATATTTGAAATATGAAGTTGCCTCTCCATTTCCTACAATTTGTTAGAAAGCAACTGCTTCTCTTCCTCCACGGAATTCAACTGCTCTCTAAGTATGCTACTCTTCCTTCCATCCTCATACGTTTCTCTCACCATATCCATAATAGTGGCCAAATATTCCTTCATGTCTTCATCAAAGTCTCTTGTGAAGAAAGAAGAATTTGAGAACCCACTTGTAGAAGTTGTCATTATACCAATGAACAAAAGAACTTCAAACAAGATTAATAAAGAGCTTCTTCAGAAACCTTTTGCAACAAACCTCTTGTGCTTCAAGGATTTCCTTGAGGTCCTTTGGGATAAGAAGAATTCCTTCAACCCTTCTTCCTTCTTGTCCTTCCTGGACTGAGCTATCAATATCTTTCCCTTCACCTCTGTAAACTCAAACAATAGTCAGTCTGTAATCAAGCATACAGTCAATCAGACAATCAATCCCTGATTGTCCAAACACCTCTCAGACTAGAAATCTTTGATCTATCAATCAAGCACTCTGATATAACCTTCTTTAAAGGTGTGGTTAATCAATCTCAAGCTACCACCTGATCTGAAAATGGGGCTCTTAGTCTTCTCGTTTAACATACAAGAGTCTCTCCCACTTCCAATGCTTAAATTATTCCCAAGTATTTATGATTAACCAAATGCGGAATTAATAAGGCTTGAAAATAGGTGTATGCTTGTGTTTATTTTTGACTGTTTATGTGCTTCCAAATTCTATTGTTTATGCTAATATAACATACATATAACACTAAATAATGCAACCATAAAACAAACACATAAGGCAGCAATTTAATTAGGAGTTCACCCAAAACTCTTGGGCTATATCTCCGTGAGCTCTAGTCAACACAACTAGGCTCTCTAGGATTATGGTAGAAGTCATTTTACAAGCTCCTAGCTCAACTCCATTGGTTTACACAGAACACAATGGGTTTAGATACCATCTTATCCTTGGCTCTTGAAGCTCTCAGCTTTCTGGCTCTACGCTCTGGCTCTGGCTCTCAGCTCTAGCTCTGGCTCTTGGCTCTGGCTCTTGGCTCTAGCTCTAGCTCTTTGGCTTTGGCTCTAGCTCTGGCTCTTCGACTCTGGCTTCTCTAAGCTCTCAGTAGTCCTCCATCTCCCTCAGCAACCTTCAACTCTCTGGTTTTTCGCTCGACCTCCAAGCAACTCCAGAAAACTCCCTCAGCTACATTATGCTTCCTTTTTTCTCTCTCTACTCTCTTTTCTTATGCCTGCTCTCCTTTGAGCTCTTTGCCTCATTTGAGGTACTTTTCTGGCTTTTCGGCTACCCCATTTGTTTCTTTGCGTATCATCATCTCTCTGTGCCTTTGCGGCTTCCCTGCTCCTTGTTAGTTCGACTGGCCATCTGGCTTTGTGGCTCTGTGGCTTCAAAATGCATCATTTCTTGTAAAAAAACTCGCTTGCAATGTGGCATGATGATTTGGAGTGGTTACAAAGGTTTCAGGGCCTTCTCTTAGGCAAAAACCCGAAAATGGAGAAAATTTCATTACACAGAGATTTCTATAAAATACATTATTGGACATGATTTATGGACTTCAAATCCCATTCGATCGCCCCTAAAATCCCTATTAGGTCTGCCATTAGGCAGTATATTGCATCGCATAAGCATTTTTGGGTAAAATCCCAAATACATGGGAAATACGTGAAAAACCCGACAAAACTCTTTCTATCGGACTTGAAAATTTATCGCATCCGCCCTATAATCACATTGAGTTCGCCTTGGGTTGCTTTCACAAGCCCCACCATCGATCTACAGGATCTCCGATCCAACAATCAGTTTTCAATTTCGGGTGGCTTAGGAATACAGAGGTTACCCACTCAAAAAGGCGGCTTTCCTCTCTCCTCCGCTAGCCACGCGTCATTCGTTGTATGAAATTGGGCAGAGCCAACCCAATACCATTTATAGCCTAAGGCCCGCCCAAAATCCTGCTCGTACGGAACTCAAATTTTATAATTGCACCTATAATTCCTCTTCGAGTCCGACTTTATCACTTCAGGCGTCTTTTTCTTTGTATTTCAGTTTTTACACTGAAAAGCATTAATACACAGAAAATCCCTTTTACCAGAACTCAAATTTTATCAAGCCAGATTTATAAAACCCATCAGGTCCGGCTTGTTATCGCCCCTTTATATCGTTGCAATGTGACATTTCGATGTGATATATCGCAATCGCAAGTCACATTGGCATGGGGGGTCTGTCCCTTGTCTCATGCCATCACCAATGCTGATTCGTTGATATCGGCTATCGCAATTGCATTTCCCGGGGTCTCGCCATCAAACACACGCCTATCTCCGACTCGATATATCGAAGATCAGAGATTGCGTTTCTCTTCCCTTTACGCTTAAATTCACCTCTTAGACCCTTCTCTTGTGTGATTTCCCTTTATAAGGGCTTTCGCCATTTTTAGGGTTTTTTGCCTCTTTTTCCAAAGAATAAAGGGCATCTTCTTTCTGCGATAACTTCTGCATCCTAAATCCATTTTTACCCATTCAAGTGGCAGTAGATTCAGAATGAAAAGACCTTGGCCATGGGGCTATTTACAGGAACTTCCTTAGACTTTAATTTTCCTTTATGAAGAACAGTTACACTTAGGAGTCTATCCAAAATCCATTTTGGATCAATTTCCTTCATCAATTTTGTTTTTAAATTTATCTCTAATTTTTTAAGAATCACTACTAAATCTTGTGGGTTTCTCTTTATGGGTGTTGTTGTACCATATTCTAGTTACAGGAGCATGGAGACCCTACCTTGGGGATGTTGTCTAGGTAAATCCTCTCTGCGGACAGAGATGATCCCTATAGCCCAATGAGTGGGCCTAGAAAACTAAGTGACAATCTACCAAACACTTTCCAAGGTTAGAATTGAAAAGAGAGATGAAGAAGATGGCCTACCTCATTCTGATGCTATCAAGTCGTCCTTTGTTGAAGAACTCGAATCAGTTGCATCACGGGCTCGTTCTTACTACTCATGGTATTTATGAACCTACACAAGAGATCAAGACACAACAAGGCATGCAAATACAAGCAACATATTCAAAGGAAACCTACTTAATTGATCAAGGAATGTTAAGACAGATGATACATGAGCATACACATCAATGGAAAATGAACCAGCAGTTGTATATTAATAGAAAATAAGGGGAATCATACAACCAAGCCTTGATGTTGATAGGATCTCCTTGAAATGAATATCCAAGTCCAAGATAAGCTCTCCAAGCACTCATCCTCCAAGCCAAATGAGCAGCATATAGGCACAATCTTAGCATAAGGGTGAAAATAGACATATACCAACCATTTGGGAATGGGAGAGGATGAATATATAGGCTAAGAAAGGGATTTAGGACCTCTCCAAATATAGGAGTAGGCCCTTATCTCAAGGAGGTATCTCATAGGGATAAGAACAAGAGGCCAAGTTGGGAGAATTCGACCTCATCTATGTCAAACAACCTCCAGCTCACTTCTGCGGAAGCTTCTAGATCATGAAGCTTCTCATCCTCTTTAGGAAAATTGCATTGTTCAGATCATTGTGGGTATACAAGTGAACGTAGTGATGCCATCATGGGTCAAGTATAGTGTAATAGGAGATCATCGTTGTTTTTAGTCTCATAAGGGTGATGATTCTCAAATTAGGGCTTTCGAGTTATTTCCTTCAGGGGAAGCTCAAGGCATTTTCCAATCAAAGTCTTGGGAAGGATCTGAACTACACATATCAATGAGTACACTGCATGATGGTCATGTTTCAAGCAATTCACGGTATGTCACGGCGATGTGCAGGAGGTGTGACAAGATGTTGTGTAACAAATGCCCGCTAAAGCATGAAGGCAAAAGGAGGAGTGATGGATGAGATGCTTTGCGAGATTTTTCAAGGATGAGGACAAACACTTTTAGGAGACCTGCAAATCAAGGACGCATATACATATACATATCTGATATCAAAACATGACTTCATGGTATGGACACAACCATCCGAATGATAAGGACTATATGAAAGGATCCATGGTATAGGTGCAACCATCCAAATGAGAAGGAACATTTGTGAATCTAAGATCCATGGTATGGTCACAACCATCGGATATAGAAGGATCATCATAAATGTAAAGTCCCACAGTATGGTCACAGCCATTCGTATAGAAGAAACATGTGTACCATCACGAATAACATATAGCTCCATGCAGCCTGAGTCATATCAAACAAGACTCAGAGTCTTCCGCTCCATCCTAACTCGATCAAAAGTACAAATTCTAACATACAAATGAATTTGTTGAAGTCAAACATGCTAGAAAACCACCCGATTACTAGCCAATGATGTGGACGATTAATAGGTATGAGAGAAACCACCAATAACGACAATGGATCTCAAGGTATGATAGTATAATCAGTGTATGTGATAATGAAGCTAAGGTCAAACACTCATGGAATCACCCGATCGAAATCCAATGATGAAAACTTGTCATTGGATGTGAAGAAATTGCCATCAAGGCATGCAAGCTCCAAGGTACTGAAAGGGAGTTTCTAAGTCATCTTCCTGGATAATGTGCTGAAGTTGATAGGAAGAAACCCATCCAAGGAGGGAAATGATGATTCCTCCATCATCGACACGAAACAAGGAATAAAGTGGAATGAAATGAATAAAATCCAAGACTGTAACAATGGGTCAAACAATGTATAGGTAAATAATTGTAGATAGGAATTCTCTTGAACACTAGCGACACGACTTCGGAGTGTGGTAGCATTTGGCTCAACATAGGACTAAAGGTCATGATGACAAAATGGAATAGTCAAACGAGAGGCAAAAATGGATCACCTAAACTCGAGAGGAAAAGTGGCTTAGTGAGGATATCCCAAACCTAACATGAAAGCAGAAGAGTGTCATGTTCAAGAGAGACATGCTGCCTATACAAAGGATGCTTCAATTTCATTTTTCCCCCGCTATTTATAGCGAGTACCCCAATTATTTTTATTACAAGCTTGAAGGGGATAGCATATGCTTGTCATGTAAGTTCATTCTTCGAATGAATCCATCCTTTACGAGTCCTATGAAGGAGAAATTCGAACTCGTCATGGTGACAGGTATTTCGTCATAAAAATTTTAACGAGTCCGATGTAAGAACAACTCAGTGTCTTTTTCATATTTAGAGAGTTTGAAAAAGAGAGGAAAAATAAAACTCCATCATGTCCCTTTTTTTAATTTGTCCCTTGAACCCGAAAAGGTAGAAAACAATATTCGAGAGAACCTCATGACCATGTCGACCAAGGTGTACATTTTTTGTAAATAGTCAATCTAAGCCTGAAAAAAATGGTAAATGTATACTGAGATGACATCAATTAATTCAATTTAACGAGTTCGAAATGACAAATACTCAATGATATTTTCAGTTCTCGAGAGTCAGAAAAGATCTTAAAGATGACTCTAGAGGGTTCCTTTTTCGTTTATTTTTAACGAGTCTGAATGAGGGATAAAACAAAAACTCATTTGAATCAGTCAATGATAATCACATGTTCTCCAGAAAGTACCTATAACTACACAAGGAAATTCCTCAATCACTGATATTGAGAAAAAATATTAAAATATTAATAAAATATTGACAAAAAATGACTTCAAAACTTATAAATAGACCAAAAGTAAAAAATATTTTTACCATTTCACCCAAGTAACTTTGAGAGTGCATTTGTGCCCTAATTTTCTTTCTTTTTAGGTGATGAGTGTGAGAGATCTGGGGCTTCCTTTCGTGAACCGTTTGTAGTAGGTAAGAGGTCTATCCTTGCTCTTGCAATTCGTCATACTTTTATGCATTTTTAATGGAATTTTTCATGCTAAAAGGAGGGATTTTAAAATTTTAAATCGCTGACAATCATCACTAGTTTGGTCATTGGACTTGCGATGATCGATCTTGAGCCAAAAGGCCCGAGCGATGACATTGCTCTGTTAATAAAAACAAGTGTGATGGAGCCGAGGCAGAATTTTTGAAGGAAAAAACCCTCTTTAAAGCAAAAATTATTGATTTTGATCCATGAAAAAATTTCTAACTCATGCTTAATGATGTTTTGTAGGAGATCATGGTTCTAGAATGGAATGAAAGGGGCCATGAGGCCAAATACCACTAGGGAGCCCAGGATGCAGAACGTATTAATGCTTTGAGAAATTGTAGGTTGCTAAAGTTCTTAAGGACCACAGGATTAAGAACTCAGATGGAGTTGTTGTTGTATTTGATTAGCTTATGGGATGTTTATCAGGAGCTCTTCATAATTAAAGACCAGGAACAAGTGCTAGAAGAAACATATACTTATTTCATCACTAGATTGTTTAGGAGGGGAGAGAGAGTCCAACTCTTTAGATCTTGCCCAGAAGGTGAAAATACTAGTAGTCTCATTAGGAGAAATTGCCCAGGTTTAGAGATGACCATGGGTAGGAAAGTAAAGACAACAACAATCACTAACCTTCCCTTGAGAACTATCTTCTTCACCATAGCTCGTGTATTTAGCACACAAGCTCTCCCTGAAGCCTCCCAGTCCCAATTTGGTTATGCAGTAGATTGTTTGGCTCCCACAATCTTCAACTAGTGTGGAGGACTATTGGATAATATGAAGAGATAGCTGACCAAATGTAAACACGAGAACCTGAAACAATGTTGTTTTGGTTCAACACTAGTTACTTTCTTCCTAGAGAGGGTGCCCTTGTTTTGGAACTAGTTTGCATAGGTACCAAATCCTCTCCCACAGGATCTGAGGCTAGTGCAGTGGAGTCAGCTCATGCCACGAGGAGGAGGGGGCCAACAGACGCATTTCCCTCCACAATTTTTTGGTTGGCTACATCACCAACTACTTATTGTGGATGATTACACTTATGCTGACACAAATTTTAGATGTGATCTGGATCTACCTCTACCCTCGGGAGAACAGTGGACTGACACAGGTAAAACTTGTTTTTTTCTTTTTTCATGTTTTATGATTTTTTTGTAACAGTGTAACTGAGATGTAACTTTTGATAAATGTGTATATGTTGGACCGGAAAGACCACCTAGAATGTCGCCAATAGCACAACGAGCAGCCCATCACATAGTAGGCACTGACTATGAGGAAGGGGCGAACCCCTTGGTAGAGATGGAGCGCAACCTAGACGTGATTACCCGGGGGATACCAAAGTATGCTACCATAGACGAAGTGCCACTATGATCGAAAAGGCACACCATAGGAGTATCAATGAGACTGTGTCAGCTGTTAGGATGAGTGATCAGGGTAGTCTCATGTTATCATGACAATCGTGCAGGCTGATAGCCTTTCTAGTTGCTTTTACACATTTTGTAGGCTTTGAAAGCCAAGTGTCTCATAACACTGTGCTTTTTGAGATTTTGATGTAAACACTTTGACAAAAACAACTTATTTTCTACTTATGCATCCATGTATCATGATGATGTGATTGGTTTTATAAATTATTGAAAAATCTATCAAGAAAATAGTTTTCTAATGCATCTGTTAATGTATTCAAATTGTGTGGAATATGTTGATATGTGATGAAATCAAAATTTCTTTCTAGTAATCAAACACGTAGATACATACGCAATATATGTGAATTTCTTACCGAATAATGATTGTTTAACTATAACACAACGAGTTGTGAAGCTAACTTGACGGTTAAATCTCTAATGCTAAGAGCAATGACTTTTGACAATATTTCAATGGCTGCATTGTATTCAACAATATTGTTAGTTGTTCAATTGAGGAATATACCTTGTAAGTCAATCAACTCACCATCAGGGGCAAAGAGTGCCCAAGCTATGGAAGACAAATTTTGTGTGCTACCACAAGAACCATCAGAAAAACCAAGATAATGACTTGACGACATATGCAAACTGAGTGGAACATAAGGTAAGCATAAAAACACATGTCTGCAAAGAAAACAAACACACTAAAAATAAGAAAGCGCACACTAATGAATTTAATGTACAAAAAGTCATTACACGAGTTCCACACATAATCCTATTTCAAATACAACTCATTTCGAGGTTGTGATAATGAATTTCCTTCATAATCGACTAGCTCATAAGTGCCTTTTCTCAAAACGCATTTGACAATATATGCCCCATAACACATAGGTTTGAACTTTCCAATAGCTAACTTATCATTAGCCTCATCATAAAGGAGGACTAGGCCACCTTCAGAAAAAGTGCGAGGAGAAACGGTTTGATCAAAATGAGCTTTGACATGCTTCTTTTGGGCTTCGATTACCATTACAGAAATGCAACAGGTCTCGTCAAGCCTCTCAAGGTATATTAGTTTCCCCTCTTCAGGCGAGTTATCAGGAAGAAGTTCGACAACTAATTTTATCGAAGGGATTTTGCATTCAATCAGAGAGATGCCTCTAAACCATAAACCAGCTGGAATGGAGTGAATCTAGTGGTCGTCTTAATAAAATTTATATAAGCCCAAAGAGATGAGAATAGCATCATATTCTAGTCCTTTTTATGCTTGCCAATGGTGCGTTCAAGCATAGTAATCAAAACTTTATTAATTGCATTGACTTGGGCATTGGCCTATGGATAATGAGTTGAGATATCATGACGAAGGCCCAAATGAGCAGTCTTCTCTACCATCATATAATGACGAAAATGTGATCCATGGTTAGTTACAATGGCTTGAGGAACACCAAAATGCACTATGACGTGGTTGAAGAGTGATGTAGGAGGATCTCATTAGATCAGTTGCATAGTGACATCGTCAATAATTCAGTTTGGTGTCATTCAGTTTCAACATTGTTGATTATGGTTCAGGTTATCTAGGTGATGTTTATGGTTTCTTTTCATGGTGTTAAGTTGATATGGTTTTGTACCTGGTTGTCGACATATGGTTGTCGTCAGTTCCACCAGGATCTGGTCGACGAAATGTGTTTGTCGTTCGCCTCACAGGATTTGGGTTGTCGACATGAGGTTGTCATCCACTTTGCAGGATTTGTTGTTGATGTGGGTTTTGTTGTCCACTCGTGGGTTTTGATATAGACAGGTTATCGTCATGTGACAAATGTTGCTAATGTCACCTTGTGACATTAGGTCATAAAAGGGTATTTTACAAACCTAATGTAAAAAAACCTAACCCTAAGTCCTAAACCATAACCCTAATCCTATGAATCAAAATACATTAAGCCTATGATAAAGTCTAACCCTAAGCACTAGACCTAAATCTATGAGGTTAGCAATACATTAATCCATATGTTCTAAACTATCGGACATGTTACCAACATCAAAACACATAAACCCTAAAACCTATGCTCATTACACTCTCGGCCATGTTGTAAATATATAAAACATTATAAAAAGATCAATATCAATCATAACCTGCCAGTTTGACCACGTAGGGTCCTGACCATGGCAATTAAAGTGTTCATATGAGCGGAGTCAACAGATGGAGGTTAGAGCTCACTACCACCTCTCACCGCAACACAGTAACACAACATGTGAGCGGAAAGTGTAAAGTTGTCGGGGTTAACATAGACCGCAGTCCTAACTGCAGAGTCTAACCGCATCTGAGACCACAGGCATGAACCATAACATGTGACCAAATTCAAGGTATAATTGTTAGGTTTTATCTTCGGTGTTTCAGTGGATAGTTACAGTTAGGTGGGTGGTAGTGCTATGTGAGCGTCGGGTTAGCTGCAACCACCAACCATCACAATGAATGGTCAGCGGAACCACTAGAGCCCAAATTGTGGGTTAAAATAGCCTGATCACATTCGTTTTTAGCTCCTTCGCCTGGTTAGCTAACTGCTAAGACTCCGTGGTATTATCCAAAGTCATTTTTGGGTTTTGCAATTAAGTTTTTGTTATTTAATTCAAGGACCTTGTAACGAATGCCTAAGGTGGTAAACTTTGACTAGACCGAGACCAAACCACCCCTAGATTGCAGCTTGTGCATTCTAAATTCAGCCTGAGGAAGTTTGAATGCACCTGGTGGGTTTTTAAAAGGAGGTTTTGTTCATTGAAGGGGATATTGGAGTGATTTTGGTTTTTGTATGCAGATTTTGGAGGTCATAGTAGTTTTTTTTCAGTGTAACAGGAGCATCCAGAGTCAGAATTTGGAATCATCATAGGCATTGGAAAGATGGTTCAGAGAGCTTCCTTTTAACAATGATAAGAAGTGCCTATGTACACATTCACTCTAGTCTATTCTCTATGTAATTGAACTCCTTGGTTTCAATCCTAATAAAGTGGTCACCCATCGTGAAAGCGGACCTGGAGGAGTGTCCATCGGGGACGAACTCCACAATCAACTTTGTTGTTTGGTATTGTTGTGTTTTTACTATTTTCACTTATGTCATACATCTTACTTATGTTAATCAACTATCATAAAGTCTTTATCTCAAGCAGTTTCCTCGATTTCTGCACTTTCAGTTAACAATCAATTCAATAATGGCTAATAAATTCTACATTAGTTTTTAACATATGATCATTTCAAATCATATAATTTGGTATCAAAGGAGGTTGCATTTGTAGAATGTTCCATTGAATGTTAACCAAGTCAAAGTCACAACGAGGAAAAGGAATCCTTGAGCAGATTGATCCAAAGATTGGAATGCGACGAGTCATTCATAAGTCAACCATGATAGGATCTGATGCAGGTGAAAACACTGAAACTCAGATGAGTGATGAATAGTTTCAGCAAGCATTCTTGACTATGCAACAGATGTTGGAGAAATGTACAAATACAAGAAGGTGAGAGATGCAGCTTCTTCTTCAAAGACATCGAAGAAGGACAAGGTAAAGGCAAGGCTGATAAACCACCTTCACCTCCATTATCTCCATCATCTTCTTCTTCTTCTTCTTCTTCCAGTGAAAAATTTGAAACAAAAGAGAAACCAAAGAAAACATCTCTTCTGAAACTTGATGTAAAGTTTGAGTTACCTATTTATGATGGCAAAATGAATCCTGAAAAGCTAGATATCTGGATTAAGCAGTTAGAAGTGTATTTTCATATTCCAAACATTTTTTATGATAAAACAAAAATTCAGTTAGCTACACTTAGAATGGGGGGAACAACTTTAATCTGGTGGGAAAGTAAAACTCAGATAGATGTAAAGCATAAAGGAAAAATCATCTCTTCATGGTCTAAGTTTTTAAAAGATCTTAGGAAACAATTTTATCCTTTAGGATACATGCAGCAAGCTGTTATTGATTGGAAACATCTGAGGCAAGGTAAAGGGCATAATTTTTAGGAGTTTTTTTAGGAATTCAGAAAGAAAGGATTGGCGCTTGGTATTTCACTGGATACATGTGAAAATTTGTTAAAATACATTGACAGCTTACATTCATATTTGAAGCATACATTATTAATGTTTAATCATGATGATTTTGATGAAGTGTGCATTCAAGCCATACATATTGAATTAGGTGGCAGACCATTCAATTTTTCATCGCAGTCATCCAAAGAGTTGGAAGTCAAAGATTCCAATGACAGTAAGGGGAAGAAAAATTCAAAGAGAAAGAAATTAGTGATAGCTCAGAAGGAAATGCCTACTTGTTCTCATCGCTAGAGAATAAGTCATGATGAATCAAAGTGTTGGAAACTTCATCCAGAACTTAAGCCCGAAAATTTCCTTAAGGAGAAGGATGAAAAGAAGGTAATTGCAATAGTCTAGCAAGATCTAGGTTTAGATTTAGGTGATGAATGGTAGATAACCACTATGGTTACGACAACGAAAACTTCTAACATTGGTTCAAGTTCGAAAGCTATTGCATCTTCGTCAAACATAAATCATTCAAATGAGGATAAAAGAGTTCAATTATTTAAGATAATGATAACTTCTAAGCGTACAAAGATAGATACAATGTTTGATAGTGGATCACAGGCCAATTTAATATCTGAGTATTTAGTTAAGAGTTTGGGTTTGGAAACACATAATCATCCAAGACCTTACTCATTAGGATGGCTAAATAAATCAACTCAGATAAAAGTCACCAAACAATGTCAATTAGGATTTGCCATTACAGCTAATTACATTGATGAAGTGGAATTAGATGTGGTTCCAGTAGACATATGTGGAGTGTTCTTAAGAAGTCCTTATCTTTATGATCGTGATGTAGTATTTTACAGGAGATAACATAAATATCACCTTAAGGAAGATGGGGTTGAATTTATTGTCACGGCACATCAAAGTAAAAATCACTTGAATTTAGTTAATTCTAATCAAATGAATCGATTAATAAGTTGAAATAAAATATTTTTAATCATGTGTGTAAAGGAACAACATGATGTTTGTTAAGGTTATAAGACTCAGCTTAAAGATAGTTTGATCAAAGAGATAGAAGTTATTCTAGTTCTATGTAAAACCAAACATCTTACTCATAAGTATGGAATACAACATGAATTACTGTTTGTTCCTAAAGCTCCTCCTCGTAATGTCATAATGAATCAATTTAGTCCAAGTTTGGAAATTAACAGTTACAGGGATATAGGTTGGTATTGGGGAAAGTCAGTGTTCAATTTCTCTTATATTGTGTCACCATTTCATGTTTCAAACAGTTTGGAAACCTCTTTTCAAGTGGAGAGGAAACCTATTTGTTTTCATATCAAAGCCTTTTCTAAAGCAGTGCCAAAGTATCTAAGGGAAACTTATGCATCAGGGGAAAGTGCTAATCAATGGAAACATCATTTAATGAATAAGGAAAAAGTGATTCAAACAAATCAATAACTAATTCAATACTTTCAAAGACAAACTAAGTTGTAGCATTTTTCAAATTACAGTTTGATGGATTATTTGCAACAAGTTCACTTAGTAATCAGGAAGCAAGAAAGTATGTCAAGTCAGGTAGCTGGTTTGATGTCAATAATATCATTGATTGTCTATGTCATTCTGCAAAATATATTGTTAATACATGTTGATGATATTGAACAATATCTGGTAGAGACTATTTTCAAAGATGATTATGAATCACTAACTCATGGTTCTTCATGGAAAGAAATCAATTTCCATGTTCATAACATGTTGTTTGACCATCATCGCAAGTTGTTCATACTACAAATGGATTGGAACAAGTCACCGACTCAAAATGTGCCATGGTTAGCATCATCAGGGTCATCACTTGCAGATGATTGATCGAATGTATTGGTACATCATCATGTCAAGGTGGAAAGTGAGGGAGATCTACCCTCATCGACTATTTGTTGAGTCAAACTTTTGTGGTCCAAAAGCTTTCAAATGGAGAGGATTGATCCAGGAGGATCCTGTTAGATCAGTTGCACAGTGTTGTTGTCAACAATTCAGTCTGATGTCATTCAATTTTGATAGTGTTGATTATGGTTTGGGTTATCTAGGTCATGTTTATTTCTTTTTTTTCATGGTGTTCAGTTGATATGGTTTTGTACCTAGCTATCGACATATGGTTGTCGTCAGTTCCTCCAGGATTTGGTCGACGAAATGTGTTTGTTGTTCGCCTCACAGGATTTGGGTTGTCAACATGAGGTTGTCATCCACTTTGCAGGATTTGGTGTTGACATGGGTTTTGTCGTCCACTTATAGGTTTTGATATCGACGGGTTTTCGTCATGTGACAAATGTTGCTAATGTCCCCTTGTGACATTAGGTCATGAAAGGGTATTTTACAATCCTAATGTAAAAAAACTGAACCCTATGTCCTAAACCATAACCCTAATCTATGCATCAAAATGCATTAAGCCTATGTTAATGTCTAATCCTAAGCAGTAGACTTAAATCTATGTGTTAAATAATACATTAATCCCTATGTTCTAAACTATCGGACATGTTACCAACATCAAAACACATAAACCATAAAACCTATGCTCATTACGCTCTTGGCCATGTTGTAAACATATAAAACATTATAAAACAATACATATCAGTCATAAGCCACTAGTTTGACTACGCAGGGTCCTAACCGTGGTAGTTACA
This sequence comes from Pinus taeda, assembly GCA_000404065.3. Lineage (NCBI taxonomy): Eukaryota > Viridiplantae > Streptophyta > Pinopsida > Pinales > Pinaceae > Pinus > Pinus taeda. The sequence continues at coordinate 67,720 of APFE031361375.1, read as the reverse complement.
GTTTTCACATGAGTGGAGTCAACAGACAGAGGTTAGAGCTCACTACCACCTCTCACCGCAACGGAGTAACATAGAATGTGAGTGGAAAGTGTAAAGTTGTCAGGGTTAGCATAGACCATAGTCCTAACTGGAAAGCCTAACTATGTAAGAGACTGCAGGCATAAACCATAACATGTGACTAGAGTCAAGGCATAACCGTCAGGGTTTATCTCCACTGTTTTGGTGGAAAATTATGGTTAGGTGGGTGGCAGTGCTATGTGAGTGTCGGGTTAGCCACAATTGCCAATTATCACGGTGAACGGTCAGTGGAATTGCCAGAGCCCAAACTGCGGGTTAAAATAGCCTGATCAAATTCATTGTCAGCTCCTCCGCCTGGTTAGCTAACCGCTAATAGTCTGCGGTCTTATCCAAAGTCATTTTTGGATTTTGCAGTTATGTTTTGGTTATTTAATTCAACGACCTTGTAACAAATTCCTAAGGTGGCAAACTTTGACTAGACCGAGAGCAAACCACCCCCAGATTGCAGCTTGTGCATTCCAAATTCAGCCTGAGCAGGTTCTAATGCACCTGGTGGGCTTTTAAAAGGAGGTTTTGTTCATTGAAGGGGATATTGGAGTGATTTTGGTTTTTGTATGCAGATTCTGGAGGTCATAGTCATTTTTGTTTTTAGTGTAACAGGAGCTTCCAGAGTCAGAATTGGAAACCGTGATAGGCGTTGGAAAGTTGGTTCAGAGATATTTCTTTTGATATTGATTAGAAGTGCTTACATGCACATTCAATCTATTCTATTCTTTGTGTAATCAAACTCCTTGGTTTCAATCCTAATAAAGCAGTCTCCCATCTTGAAAGCGGACCTGGAGACGTAGTCCATCAGGGATGAACTCCGTAATCAACTTTGTTGTTTGGTATCACCGTGTTTTTACTATTTTCATTTCTATCATGCATCTTACGTATGTTTAATTAGATGTCATAAAGTCTTTCTCTCAAGCAGTTTCCTCGATTTCCACACTTTCAGTGAACAATCAATTGAATAATGGCTAATCAATTCTACATCAGTTTTTAACATATGATAATTTCAAATCAAATAGGAATTGAGTAGAAGTGATACCGTCAGCATTGTATGTGGGCATCGCCTTGCCCCATTTAGTGAAGTAGTTGATGATGACAATAATATAGCCATGCCCCCCGGCTGAGTGAGGGTTGCATTTAATGAAGTCTATGCCCCATTTAGTGAATGGGCCAACGGTAACTACTGGGTGTAAGGGTGTTGGTGGTGCACGCTGCTTCCGGTTAAAAATCAGACATTCATGGCATTTCTGAACAACCAAAATACAATCTTTAAAGATGGAAGGCTAGAAATAACCGGTGTGGCGTAGCCATATATATGACCACCACAACCACTAGAGTGGTAGTCATTCAAGACCTGTTTAGCCTCTTCAACTATTAGACATCTGTGAAGAAAAATTTCTACACCGACTTGGTACAATATATCACCAAGATTCCGTTAGGGTTGGGAATGATGCTGAATGTGGTGTCAGTCGAATCGAGACAACTCGAATCAAAAGATTTTGGTTTTAATATAAGCAATAATATCGCCATACCATGGGTCAAGATTGCTTATGAGAAACAAAGTTTCATCACGAATCTACTCAGTAAAATCAGTAGAAGTGCTTACAGATGGAAGGGCATAGATCAACTCAACAAAAATAGGTGATTTCTTTGATTTGGTGGTAGTAAACTCCATATCAAACTCCTGGAAGATAATAATCCATTTGGATTATTTTCCCCCGAGTAATTGACGAGTCAATATATAGGTCATGGGGTTGCAATCAAAAATCACCATGGTTTTCTGTAAAAGGCGATAATGACAAAATCTTTGGATAGCATGGACTGCTTCCAAGGCAAGCTTCTCGACATGGGCATATCAAATTCAGTGCCAAGGAGATTTCAGCTTAAATAATAAAACACATGTTCATTTCCATCGTCGTCATCCTGATCCAACACCATAGCAATGGTATTGTGAGTTGCAGCCAGGTATAGGAAATAATCACGTCAATAATAAGGGGGATGCAGTAAAGGGGCTCTAATAAGCATGTTTTTCAAAGCATCAAAGGGTTTCTGGGAAAATTCATCCCCAAATTAAATGGATCCCCTTCTTAAGAAAGCAAGTAAAACCCTTGGTGAGTTCAGCATAGTTAGGAATGAATTGATGAAGAAAGTTAGCCTTTCCTTACAAAATTTGCAATTAAAGAAAAGAGGTAGGGGCGGGGGGGGTGTAAGCTCACAATAGCTCAAGTTTTAAAGGATCAATTCAAATGCCTTTGTGGGACACAACAAGACCCAAGATTCAACTCGATTCAACACAAAAAACGTACTTGTGCGGATTAAGACAAATGTTATAATGTCGACATCGCGGAAAAATGGATCTTAAGTGGTCTTGATGGTCATGACGCTTAGCAGAATGAGCTAGTAATTTTTTCGAGGTAAGGTTGAACAATGTGTCAAATATCATGAAATACATAAGACATTGCTATCTGGAAGTTAGTGCCAACATTTTTTAAACCGAAAGGAAGCTTGTTATAGGCAAAAGTGCCCACGGACAGATAAAGGTCGTGCTATATTGGTCAACAGGTGAGATGTTTATCTGGTTGTAGCCAGAAAAACCATCCATAAATGAGAATATATCACTCCCAGTACCCTCATCAATGATCTGATCAATAAGCGGAGTAGGATAATTGTATTTTGGACATGCGCGATTGATGTCGTGGTAATCAACACAAATGCAAATCGTGCCCTAATTTTTAGCAACAGAGACAATGTTAGGCACCTAATGTGTCAATGGGATTGGATAGATAAAACCAGCTTTTAAAATATTTTCCACTTCTGCCTCAAAAGCAGCAGTCGTTCAAGGATGCACAGGACAAAACCATTGATGAATAGGCTTTGCACCAAGATAGGTAGGTATTCCATGCACCACTATTGTTGGATCAATACCAGGCATTTCCTCATATGGACATGCAAAGACATCTTAAAATTGTTTGAAAAGTTTAGTCTAAACCCTGATCTCATCAAGGGAACAGGATGCCCCAATATGATTGTTCTCGAAAATTCCAGGTTTAATGGAAATTTCAAGAGGCATGGTTGCAGTAATGTTTCCCATATTACCCTTAGACAGGACTTCGTGCACCAGAACATGTGTTTGAAGTGGATGTATTGGGTAATGAGAAATGAATGCTTCAAGACATGAAGGCATCTCACTGAGGCCAAGAAGAAATGAAGAAATATGATGGAGATTGTTCCAAGGAATTTCATCTAGAGACATAACCTCAATGATACTCTCGTTGGTGGGGAATGTCTCTTTCAAAGGATCTAGAGAATCCCATGAACCAAGACAAGGAGGTGGCACATAAGTATATAGGTTCATACTGAAAACAACATGACTTTATGAAGTGGTCATTGAAGCCAATACAATTTCTTGATAGTCTTGCTCTAATGGACTTAACGACATAGAATCACCATATGAATCAATTTTATCTAGAGTAGGAATAAGCCAAGGATTTATAGAAACTGAGATCATATTGATCGAAGTAACATTCGGAGGTGGGAGAGTAAAAGTACCCATTAAAGCATAATCTTTAAAAAGACCTACCCCCATACTCTCATAAGTAATTTCGTTATTTCCCACATATTGGACATTGTCATTCAATGAAACGAAAGAGAAAAAATACAGTTGGTCGACACTAACAATTTTTCCTTCATGAGGAAAATGAAGCACTCGGAACAAAGAAGAAACCACACAAAACATAGCATGCATCCAACTTCGCTTGAGAAGAAGGTTTTAATTGAGATTCACATCTATGGGACCACCTGTAGACATTTGGTCATGTTGGGACCAAATGTCTACCTTGGGAAAAAGAGGTCTAAGCCTTGGTGCGAGCCTTAAAGCCAGCCTTGGGCTCTAGCAGAAATGGATGAGGCTTATACCTAGTTCCAAAAATTGGGAAAAATGATAGAGATTCCTTCGCGTTTCCCCAGTGATGTGTAAAATTTCGATGCCTAAAATAAAAAGTTAAATGATTCAACTTAACTTTCGGATGAAGTTCCTTAAAGAGGGGGAGTATGTAATGCCCCGTAACAGTAATAATAACAATAATAATAATTAATATTAATATATAAGTAATAAATAAAATAATTAGAAAATAATAACAGTGATAATAAAATAATTAAATAATAATTGAAGTTATATATATAATATATAATAAATATATATATATATATATATATATATAATATATATACTATATATAAATACTATAAGTAAACTAATAAAATAGTAAGAAATAAGTAAGTTATAAAAAGTAAAAAAAAAAAAAAGAGTTCATTTAAGAAAAATATTGAATTAAGTAAAACTTAAAATAAAAATAAATAAAAGTTTGCATGTTGACACATTGATTGTATACATGCATATCCATTTTTAATCTCTTTCCAGTTTTGGAATTGTTTGTTCTATTTAATAGACGAAAAAGGGTATGAGAAGCAGTATTCATTCTTTTGGAAAAAAGTATTGTGAGACAAAGGATTCCCTGGTAGTAGTAGTTGATTAAGGGCTCAGAGGTAGTCAATTGTAGAAAGTTTATGTGCAGTTGAGCCTATGGTTGGATGGAGAGTCATCCCCAAAACTTTGTTGCTGTCAGCGGGATATAATTACCGTTACAACTTTAGAATCACAAGTAAGGTATATTGTCGCTACAATAAGTCTTATTTGATCATAGTTTTCGAAAATTCTATGCCATTTAATTGAACAATTGTGTGTTGATTATTAATCAAATAAATTGAGGTAATTAGTTGTATGTTTGAATTCCGGGTTAAATCAAGTTTCATAGGAGCTTGATAGAGATTTAGTTTAAACGTTCAATCCATCTGTGTCGAATCCCTTAAGCAGCGCGATCGAGCACTTAAAATGGATTGATTGATCTCTGCTTTTTCACCCAACTCCAGCATAGACCTTGCACCAAGTCTTCTAGTGTTGGTGGTCAGCCATAAACCACCACTTGTTGAGACCTTGAGTTATCCCACCTTATACCATCATTTCAAAGAGCAGAGTCAGCCAATTGTTGCCATGCAATTTTTTTATTTTTTATTACAACTCTCATCTTGGACTCGTATATACCCCTTCGGATTAAGGGGGTTGGGGGAGGGAACTTTAGACACCTAATATGCTAAGAGTTATCGTGTCGAATATGAACAGTCATTGGAGTCCAAGAGACCACTTGGAATATGAAAACAATGGATCATAAGACATTGTATAAATATCAATATCATTGTAAATAAAATAGATTCTACATTTAACCTAAATTATGTGCATTATTTTTGTGAAAATTTAACAATTTTTAGCTTTATTATTACACTTATCAATGTTTAATTATGGATTATCATTATATTTCCAATTCATTAATTTAATAACAATAAAAATTTAATTTTTGATGTTTAATATCTAGTATAATGTTAGTAAACTTCACATATATATTAATTTTATTTAATTTAATAACCATAAAATGTTATTTTTAGTTTTTAATATCTGGTATAATACTTGAGTTTGATGCTCTCAAATCGTTAAACGATAATAAGAATATTGTTGTTCTCAAAGCCGACAAAGGTGGTGTTGTGGTTATTCTTGATAAAGATGATTATTGTTGAAAGATGTTGGACCACCTCCATAGTAGCAGGTGCTACAGGAAACTCAACAAGGTTCTTCTAAAGAAGATTTCCAAAAATGTGGTTCTTGCTATAAAGGCTAGTAGCTCAGTCAACTCGTTAAGTCATAAGCTTATTGAAAGTTGCCCTCTTACCCCCAGAATTTATGGTCTGCCAAACATTCGTAAGGAAGGGGCTCCTCTCAAACCCATTGCCAACACAATAGGAGGGCCAGCTTATCTTCTTGCTAAATATTTATCCCAGAAGCTTAAGCCCCTTGTTGGCCATACAGAATCCTTCGTCAAGGACTCTGCATTGTTTGTTAATGAGTTAAAGACTTCCAAGCTTGATCTAGATGACAAGCTTGTGAGCTTTGATGTGGTCTCTCTCTACACTAATATCCCTATTAAAGAGGCCATCGAAGTCATCGAGTGCATCATAGATCCTAATACGATTTATTTAGTTGGTATTTGTCTTACTTCTAGTTTCTTTTCATTCAATGGGGAATTCTATGAGCAAACTTGCGGTGTCGCCCTAGGTTCCCCCCTCTCCCCTGTGGTAGCTAATCTATTCATGGAGGATTTTGAATCAAAGGCTTTAGCCTCTTCTCGTCTTCTGCCTAAGTTGTGGAAGAGTTTTGTGGATGACACTTTTGTCATTTGGTCCCATGCTAAACAAAAGTTGGAACTGTTTTTCCTCCATCTTAACAAACAATCTAGTTCTATAAAGTTCGCCATGGAATTTTAATGTAATGGTAGTCTTCCCTTCCTTGACATCCTCCTCTCAAGGAATGATAATGGCTCTTTCTCTCATCAGGTATATCGTAAGAAAACTCATACGGAACAACATTTTCATGCTAATTCTCATCATTTACGAGCTCAAAAGCTTGGTGTGCTCAACATCTTAGCAACTAGAGCTTTAAAAAGAAATTATGAGAACCATCTCAAGGAAGAGAAAGCACATCTCCTAAGTGTTTTCTTTAATAATGGGTATAGTAGACACCAATGTACTAAAGCTTTCCTCATAGCTAAAAAAGGTCCTAGTGCTAAGAAAGATACCAAGGATCTATTTTCTCGTGTTCATCTTCCTTTTATCCAAGGGACCACTAACAAGATTGCAAGGATCTTAAGGAAGCATAAGGTGGCTTCAACCTTTCGGCTTTTAAATACCATACGGAGCTCCCTTAGATCTATAAAAAGACCCAACGGACCCCAAGAATATGAAGGGTGTTTACGTTATCCCATGCTCTTGTGGGACTCCCTACATTGGTGAGACTGGTTGCCCGATTAATCAAAGGATTCATGAGCATGCTGCTAACATCATGGCAAGACCTGCTCCTCTGCTTTGGCAAGCATGTAGATAAATCTAAGCATCACATTTGCATTGAGGAGGCCCAAGTTATTGCTAAGGTTAGTCATTTTCATCATCGTAAATTGAAGGAGGCCCTAGAAATTGAAAAAAGACCCAATGATTTGAATAGAGATGATGGTTGGAATATTAGTAGAAGTTGGGTCTCTCTCTTGTCTTCCTAAATTTTTTTCTTTTTTTTTGCTATGTCGGTATTGGCAACCTTTTTATAATATTTGTTGTTGATTTATTCTTCATTAGAGTTTATTATCTTGATCCTTCATGTTTTTTTATGTAGTTTATCATCCTATTCATTCTTAACTCGTTTTAGTATTTTTGTCATTTGTTTAATGGGCCTGAACCCCATATTTTATTGTTGATCCTATTTTATTTATTGATTATTTTTCTTTGGATATATATATGTGTGTGTGTGTGTGTTTTTCATTACTTATTTTATTTATCAAATGACCTTGTCTGGATTAGGGTCTTCACTCGTTTTTATAATTTCTGACTCCCCTCCTTTAAAGTTTGACTTTGATTATTTATTTATTTTAAAAAATAGTTGTTTAATATAGTGGTTACTTATTAATATTTGTTTTTAATAAACTAATATCACAATTTAAAATATTATTTTTCAAAAACTAGCCGTTTAATATAGCCATTACATTTTAATAGTTTAATAGTTTAATAAACTAATATCATTATTTAAATATTTTTTTCAAGAACTAGTAATATTTGGTTCTAATAAATTAATTTAAATATTATTTTTCAAAAAGTAGTTGTTTAATATAGTCGTTACTTAATAATATTTGTTTTTAATATATTAATAAATTAATATTATAATTTAAACATTATTGTTCAAATAGAGCCGTTACTTGAAATTATGTCTCTCATTGCTCTCTATTTAAGCCTTTGCCCTGGTATGCCTCTTCATCTGGTCCTAACGATGAACCACACTTGTTGGTTTGAAACGTGTCGGCCAAAAAATTCTCTCATGTGATTTCTACCAAAAGACTTTGTTTAATACACATCTTACTGAACCTATCCACAACTACATAAAAATAATCATGACCCTTTCTAGACTTTGGAAATCCCCCAACAAAATCCATGGAAACACTTTCCCAAGGACGAGAAGGAATTGGAAGTGGGGTATACAAGCTTAATTTTCTATTACATGGCTTTCTTATAGCACACATAGTACATCCTTTAATATATCTAGAAATTGTCTCATTCATTCATGGCCAATAGCAAAACCTTTGTAATTGTGCGACTATTTTACTTACACCAAAATGACCTAATATGAGAGAAGTATGTGCTTCTCGAATAATATTAACTCTTTCAGTTTGTGGAATGCATAACTTTCCCAAATGATATAAGAGTTTGTCCTTTATGAAATAATCCAATTATTCTACCTACTTGCCATGACTTAAAGTTGCATATACATCCTTAAAATATGTGTCTTGAGCATATTTTTCAATGTAACTTTCATGAATTATTGAATTATGCTTAAGTATTGTGGATGCATTTATAGTTGGTCTTGATAACATGTCTGCAACCTTATTATGTATGCCCTTCTTATATCTGATAACAAGATGAAATTGTTGTAGAAAACCCATCCACCTGTACTGTCTCGATTGTTGCAGTTTAGTTTGTGAGTGTAAATATTGAAGTGGTTGATGATCTATATGAATGATTGTTTCTTTATCCATTATGTAATGTTTCCGCTTTTAAACACTTTGAACTAATGCATATAATTCCTTATCATATGTAGGATAGTTGACTACTGTTGATGTGAATGTCTCAGAATGAAAGCATATAGGCTTTCTGTGCTGCATCAACACTGCCCCCATGTCATATTCACTTGCATCTGTCTCGATCTCAAATGGATGATGAAGATCTAGCAGTGCTATTACTGGCGCTGTACTAATCCTTTCTTTCAAAGCATCGAATGCTTTCTACTGTTTTCCTCCCCACTGAAACACCTGTTTTACACTTGTCAAAGCATGTAAAGGAGCCGCAATCAAAGAAAAGTTAGAAATAAACTTTCTCCAATATTGCGCTGCCCCTAAGAAACTTCTAAATTTTGTAGAAGTATTGGGCTTAGGCCAATTTACAATGACTTCGACCTTAAATGGATCTATCTTCAATTCACTACCCCCTATCATATAACCCAAATAATTCAAATATTTTCTGCCAAATTCACACTTTGACAGTTTTACATAGAGATTTTCTCTTTTCAAAACATCTAAAACCTGCTCTACATGCTTTACATGTGCATCCCATGTTCTACTGAAAACAAGAATATCATCTAAATAGACTATTACAAAATCATCAATAAATGGTCTAAATATATCATTCATGACTCGCTTGAACGTAGTTGGAGCGTTAGTTAAGCCAAAAGGCATAACCAACTATTCATAGAGTCCTTGCTTCATTTTGAAAGGAGTCTTCCATACATCCTGTTCTGCAACTTTGATATGATGGTAGCCGCTTCGCAATTCCAATTTAGAGAAGTAAACTGCATCTTTTAACTGATCTAACAAATCATCAACACGAGGAAGATGATAATGATTCTTTATTGTGATTTTATTTAGTGCTCTAAAATCAATGCACATTCTCCATGAATCGTCTTTCTTTCGCACTAACACAATAGGTGATTTGCACGGTGATGTGCTTGGTCGAATAAACCCTTGATAGAGCAACTCATGTACCTACTTCTTTATCTCTACATTCTCTAGAGCTAATAACCTGTACATTCCAATGTTAGGTAGTGGAGCATCTTGCTGCAAATAAATCTCATGTTCTATCTCTCACTTGGGCGAAAGCCATTTAGGCTCTTGAAACATAATATCGTAATCATAAACAACTTTAACTAGATCTGCTTCCTATTTAGGATTACAACTTTGTAATACATCGGATTTATCAATATCCTTTGCTTTTACAATCATAAGTAAAAATTTCTTACTTGAATTTACAATTCCCTTCGTCTGTCTTGAATTTATGAGAGAGAAATTATCTTTGAGTTTATGAGCCCTTACAATATATTCAATTCCATCCTTAGTGAGTTGATACTTATTTTTAGTTCGATAGAAGATAACATTTCTATCGTACAGGTATGGACTTCCTAATACAATTCCACATATGTCCAATGGGACTATGTCTAACTCAACCTCATCTACAAACTTTGACCCAATAGAAAAACGAAGTTTACATTGTTTCCTAACTTGTAGCTTAGTTTTATCACATACCCAACCTAATGGATATGGCTTTTTATGAAGTTTTGTTTCTAGACCCAACTTCTTTACAATTACTTCAGAAATCAAATTAACTTGTGACCCACTATCAAATAAAGTATCAATTTTAGTATGCTTGGAAATGAATCTAATATGAAATAGCTCATTCCTTTTCCTCTCATCATTATAATTATCAACTAAATGTGAATAATTACTTGTAGATGCTTTAGAATCTTTACCTTCTATACCTGTAGCTGTAGTCGCTGTCTCGTCACCTGAGTCTGATCCCAAGTCCTTTTGAATAGAAACAACATTTTTTCACTCTTTACTCCCAAACTTCTTAGGCTTCAATTCTGGATGCAAAGACCAACAATGTGCCTCATCATGTCCTTCCTTCTTACAATGAGTGCATGAAGGTTTATCCTTCTCCATAGTGCTTGTTTCCCTCTCCTTCCATTTCAGTTTCTTCTTGCCTTTATTCTTGCTTTCAATAGGTTTGGATGATTTCCCAACATCCGAGGTTACATTTTTACCTCTAGCTTCTAGATGAGTTGCTTGAACTGAAACATCATCTAATCTAGTTGGATTAAACATAAGTATACTATGCCTCAAATAACTACGAAGACCACCTATGTATTTCAACAATGTATCTGGTGAGTCTAATGATATGCCTAATGTTAAATCTCTCTTATGAAATTCCTGAGTATAACTTTGAACACTTTGACCTTTTAATTGACATAGTGTTTTCCAACTCATCATTGCTTGTTTCATATAGGCAAAAGGATAAAATTGTTTTTTAATGGTAGAAACAAATTCATTCCAAGTTGAAATGATTTTACCATGCTTTTGGAGATTTTCTTGTGTCTTGCCTTCCCACCATACAAGTGCGGTTCCTCCAAGTCAAAGGCTAGCAAGCTGGATCTTTTTCCTTTCTGAATCAACTTTCCGCACCCTGCAATATACGCCAATTTGTCTTATCCAATTATCAAGCTTTTTAGCGTTAAGTTCTCCATCATAAATTGGCAAATCAAATTTTACATCTAATTTGATCAAAGAGGATTTATTTTTCTTCTTCTTAGAAGAACTAGTTTTATGAGAAGAAGATGATGATGACGATGATGGTGATAATGGAGGAGATGGTGGAGGAAGATTCTGTTGTAGCTCTGATACCACTTGTTGTATATCTAACCCAAAATATTATAGATCTGATAAGAAAATATAAGATAATGCACATAAACCCAAGAAATAGATAGAATGCTTCTTTATTGATCAAAACCCTTATGGTAGGGCAACACCATACATTCACTCCTTAAGGAAGGAGAACACTCCACAAGCCATATGCTTGTTCATACAAGAATACTTCTCTTCATATCTCTCCATTTGGAGTCTCTAGCCTCTATATAGGCCTCATACATACAATACCATGCATCAATACCATGGTTTACTCATACCATCAACTAATACCATGGGCCCATTACATTATTATTAACTACTTGTGGTCCCTTACATGACATGGGTTAACAACCTTATTTATTACTATGGCTCATCCCATTATTACATTATTACCTTGGGTACCTCCCTCGGTACCCCATATTACCCCCCTAGGTATATAACATTCCACCCCCCTTAGCATGTTTCGTCCCCGAAACATGGGAAGAACACAAATAATAAGATCTACTCAAAAGAGTAGTCCACTGATACCAAGCACGTGCATCTAGCCATCCAAGAGAAAGATGAACCCTCGATCTCGCTGGTGCCTCGCTCGCTTGAGATGGAAGTTGACTGTGGCAGCTCTTCTGTGTTGATGTGTAGTAGGTGGATCGTCTCTCCTTTGTATCCATCATGGTGACTCTTTGGTTTCCATCTTGACGGTTGTCTTGCGGGGTGATGTGGGTGATGATATGTTGAAGTTTTAACCCACGATGGCTTTTGCTTGACTTCACCCTGCTGTAAGGCTTGTTGTGGTGTCTTCCTTTTCAATATAACTTCAGCCACTGAACCCTCATCAGATGTGTCAGTACCTGTTACCTTTTCGGCTTCAGCCTCTGTTTGTGTTTGACTATCGACCATCAACTGTTCGTCAT
>APFE031361375.1:12780-55136 GCA_000404065.3 Pinus taeda | reverse complement strand
ATGCAACACATATTTATCCATAGAAATCTTCAATTCCTTGTACACTTGAACATCCTTATTATCAACCTGTGTATGTTCAATTTGTTTTGTTGGGACTTGCAATTTTTTTGCCAAATTAACACTGATAAAGTTATGCTTGCAACTAGGATTTATAGAAACAATGATCTTCTCTTTCTGAATCAATCCATGAACTTGTAATAAGGATATACCAGTAGGAATTAGCCCCTTATGTGTTTCATTCTCCTTTTTCGTAGCCCGAGACCATTTGTCTAAAAGGAATAGTTCAAATTCTACATCTGAAAGTTTGGTCAACTGCTTGTGGTCCAGTGAATCCCACCATTTTGTAGCCTCATCTTTTAAATTAAACCACACTGTATGCCTCCAACGTGTCCCAAATATATGCTTTTTTCCCTTTATGAGTTCTTCAATAGTCATACCATTATCATTCCCTGTAAAAAATGCCTTGCTAGAATCCATGAATGGTTTGGAAAAAAATTCACTTACTTGGCGAAAATTTGAAAATGTCACAGTTTTGTCAATATTGCTCAGAATCTCTATTATAACCTATTTTTGGAAATGGAACAACCATTCTGCATCTGCCCATGTGATAGAAATCCTGATTCAGACACTGGAATTTCAGATCTGCGCTGCTACTCTCCCGCCGTCACCGAAAATTTCTGCAAAAAGGGCTGATTTTAAATCAGCGATATCTCCCTCATCTGGACTCCGATTCAATTGATTTTTTTTTTGTGAATTTGGGTATTTTTTCACAAAGAATCCAGATCTACAATTAGATTTTGCAGATCTGGTGCCAAGAGGTCTAGATCTGTGCCGCAAATTCGCTGCCCCGAAAAATTGTCTCCAACCCTACTGATTTTTAGATTAGCGATATCTCCTTCATCCGGACTCCGATTCGACTGATTTTTTTTTTTGAAATCGGGTATTTTTTCACATAGAATACAGATCTGCAATCAGATTTTGCAGATCTTGAACCAAAACATACAGATCTTATCTGCAAATTCGCCGCCCCCGAAATCCTGCAAAAGTAAAAAAAAATTCTCCACTTTTATGCCCAAGAAAGTGCTCTGATACCACTTGTTGTAGCTCTGATACCACTTGTTGTAGATCTAACCCAAGAATATTATGATAACAGAAATAACCCAATAAATAACAAGATATGAATAGATAGAAATGCTTCTTTATTGATCAAAACCCTTATGGTAGGTCAACACCATACATTCACTCCTTAAGGAAGGAGAACACTCCACAAGCCATATGCCTGTTCATACAAGAATACTTCTCTTCATCTCTCTCCATGTGGAGTCTCTAGCCTCTATATAGGCCTCATACATACAATACCATGCATCATTACCATGGTTTCCTCATACCATCAACTAATACCATGGGGCCCTTACATTATTATTAACTACTTGTGGTCCCTTACATGACATGGGTTAACCACCTTATTTATTACTATGGCCCATCCCATTATTACATTATTACCTTGGGTACCTTTCTCGGTACCCCATATTACCCCCCTAGGTATATAACAAATTATCCTTTGTCTCTTTATCTGGAGGAATAAAAATAAAAAGGTTTCTCTGATCCTTTGTCTGGTTTAGGTGATGAATTGCCTTCTTCACCTTTACCCTTTTTAAACTCATTATACATCTCTTCCACCATTGCACGTATCATCATGAAAATATCCAATAATTGGGATTCTCACCCAAGTGGAGTTTCATCTGCCATCCTTGTTTGTGAAAAGACCCTTCCAATCTCTGGATTCACCTTAATAAGTTCACCTTCACCTCATCCAAACCTCAACCTAGTAAGCATTCAAATCTCCACACAAACTTTTCAAACCTTTAAAAACCTTACTGCTATGATACCACTTGATATGTTAATGAAAAATGTATTATAGACTATGTGTGAAGTTGCCTATGTTACTTAGTGCAACAGATCGAAAAGATTGCAAATAACATAAACAATTAAACAATTAGAAAACACATTCAAACACATCAACACAACCAAATTTAATAAAGGAGTTCACTAGACTTCTTGGCTATGTCTCCTGATCCTTTCGCTTCCAATGCCGATCTCTCTATTATGTCTTCAAATTGTTGTTATAAATGTGAGCTTAGAAACATAGTCTCAAACACGAAAATGGATCTCACTACTATGTTTAGATCAAATTTTCGAGTCAAAACGAGTATACACTCGACTGTTATTGGCCACTATGACCTCCAGACCCCTTGGAACAGTTCAAAACCACACTCTATCCCCTTTTTTTTGGTGATATGGTATTAATATACCATGTTTAATTACAAACTGCAATAAACGCGGAATAATACGATTACATCAAAAACAAAGGATAAACCAAAGGACTGGCACACATGGAGTTGACCCTGACCATCCAACCTTTTCCCGGCACAGATCCTGATACCATACCATCCGACGACTATCGCATCATCCGCTCTCAAATGATCTCCATCATTGATCTATCCTACTTGATCCGACAGCTGTCGCACAATCTCGCACTCCAACTAGCACGTTGGTTAATTCTCTGAAAGCATGCGAGAAAAGTTGTTTCAGGATGCTACGTGTCAACCATCGAGTGGAATTGTGTGGATTTCTGAAAACCATTTCTAGCCTTTGAGGCATGTGAGAAACCATTTACCGCTTCCCTATCGGAACTCAAAGAAGTTTAACTTCTTTTGAATAACCTCATCGTGTCTGTTTTCAAGGATAACTTTCTTGCATGTCTCGACGTGATATGCATCGATCTCCTTTGATCGAACGATCTCCACTCTCGTTCACTGATCCAATCCCTTATGGTATGAACCAATCATAGATTGCCACGTCACCTTCTGCACTGACATCATCCAGAACCTATGATTCATTCCCAGGTTGCCACGTGTCTTGCTGACGTAGGCATTGACTTTTGACCTAAATCTTTAATTGGCTCTAATTTCTTCATCCAGACTTGGATTTACACGTTGTTTGCATCGTTAGATTCATAATAATGAGCACTTTGACTTGAGCCTACTTTCACCTGCATTTGAAGACTTTTGATCTAGAGGCAAAACTGAATCCATTTTGGATCATGCAGGAGGCATAAATTTCTCACATGATATTTGATTGAGTTAGTTTGATGTGTAAGTTTGGGACCATAAAATGTTAACATTTGATGCCTCAAAATGGGGTTGGAATATTTTTAGCCATTTTCAACCCCAATTTCCCAAACTAGGACCTACCACTAAAAATTATTTGCAAGTTAATTCCTCTAATATTTCCATTCATAAAGTATCGATATGGATGGAAAATAGTATGATGATTCCATCCAATCTTCCAAATATCACACTACCCCTTTCTTGTAGTTCTAGACCTCTTCTACAAAAATGTGTCCTCTACCAAATTTGCCTGAGCATCTAGTGCTACCTTTTATGAAAGGAAGAAATTTCCCCTCCTCCTAATCCAACATGGAAGTCCCATATAATTTGAGAGTTTCCACATTTACTACTAAGTAAATGTGCATGTACGAGGGTGTTGGGATGGGGTACCCTAGGGTCAGTTTTGGGGAAAAATCCCAAGTTTTGTTGTATAAAGATGTAAAGTATCTGTAAATTATGGTTGTAGAGTGCATAGTTAGTTAAAGAATCATAAAGGGTTTTACCCTTCTTTATTTAAGTTGAGTAAGCTTTTTAAGGATCTACCCATGGTCCGTGGACCATGGGATTGTATAAATAGGTGTGTCTTAGGATGTCTAAGGAAAAATAAATGAAGTTTTATCTATGGGAGAAGTCTAGAGAGTTAGTGGAGAAGAGTAGGAGGAAAGGCTCTATAGATGTGTGCACAGAGGCCTAGAGTAGAGTCCGCATCTGAGTGCATGGACCCCTGCAGCTGAGTGCACAAGGAAGTTTGAGTTTGTAAGTTGAAATGAATATTAATAAAGAAGATTGTTGCAGAAATACTCGTGTTTATCTCTTTACTTCTACTTATATGAATGCGCTTTATGTTGTGATGGGTTTATGAAATAATGATGTATTGACGTGCAAATTTACATTATTTATATTGTTATATGAACGTAATTGACGTTGACTGTTTATGCAAAGAATATCTTGTTGTATGTTAAAGTTATCGAACACTTAGGCCAATCTGAGTAATTGCTGGATTAAGAGTAATTTTTGATGTGCATAAGTAGCATATTAGCCTATTCAAGGTCCACAAAAGACCGTCATAAACCTTCACAGAGGTCTAGAGGCCGATTAAAGGGAATTATATCGATAAGCCATAAAGGCTTATCAATCTGCGCAAAGGCAGATTTAGGGCATAAAACGACATCACGTTGATCTCTAGGTGCGGAAACTTGGTTGCATCATCCCCCCATACTACTTCAGGTGAGACTTCAATCCGCACTTCATGGATTGATGCCGAAAGGGCCAATAGTGTAGGGATTTGTTTGGCGCAACTAACTCTAAGCCTGGGTTAGGGCCCACTAAGCCAACAAATGGTTCCGTTGCTGGGACCAGGATCTGGATAAAGACATGTGTGATGTCGCATCACTAGAATCCAACAAAGAAAGAAATTGAGAAGTGATTGGATAGAAAGATCTATGAATTTGCGATGCAAGAGAACAGAGATCCGTGCCTGACAAGAGAATAGTGGTTGGAAAGGTATCTATACACAGAAATACATGAAATATTCTTCTGCACCTTCCCGATTGAACTATATGAGTGGATCGCTAAATTGGCAGATGACCAAGGAAGGTGGAGGCTTGACGGTCCAATAGTGTGGACCTCGGAGCTAGTGTAAAGGTTGGAAGCTTCTGAAGATAAGATCGCACGCGCTATCGATCAGTGGCTTGATCGAGTCATAGGAGGATTTGTGACAGAATTCACGGTCGATACCTTAGTCAGCTACAGTGAAGCAAAGTGATGCTTTTTCAAAGGACCACAAGGTAAGTATTTGAAATCTTTGAATAATTAGATTAAAATGCTCTTGTGTGAAAGCCAAGTTATGCCACTCCCTTGATGTTTGGATATATGCGAAGTGTACGATTCTTTAGAAATCCAAAAAGAGCAGATCCTGAATATATTCCATTGATAGAGCCTCCTTCACATGACAATGAGGGAGCAGTACAAGCCTCACTGCGAAGCATTGTACAGTTTATAAAGCAGGGTTTTTCGCGAATACCTCATTTGCCCACACCACCTCCACCTTCACCTCCATAACATACACCTTCACCCACACCACCATCACTTCCACCACTGTTCAATATGTCAAAGACCATGAAGTTGCCCGTTTTCAAGGCCTTGGGAAGTGAGGACTCGGATCAGTTTTGGTTCGTTGTGAAGGCTGTATGGACGACACATAATATTACAGATGATCATATAAAGAAGGTGAAGTTGGTTACTTCTCTACAAGATTGCGAGTTGACATGGTACATTAAGTACTGCACCAATAAATCATCGACATCATTAATGGACACTTAGACTGCTTTGAATAAGGAATTTGGTAGGCCAAAGTTTGAATTGCAACCAGTCGTTGGATTCAAGTAAATCATGATGAGGCCTGGTGAAACACCCCAGGAGATGGATAAGATACTGAAGTACCAGATCCACAAAGCTAACATGAATCTCACGGATAGTTAGCACTGAAAATGGTTTGTAGCCTCACTTCTGCCCCACCTAAGAGTTGCTTTATCACAACAAAAGATAGGGACCCAAGCAGAAGCATTGGATATTGCGATGAGATTGCACGAAACACCTATTCAAGATGCTTCTTTGGGAGTTTAATAGATCCACGTGGAGTTGCAGGACCTCTGCTTGGAGTTGTAAAGCTTAAAGAAGGAAAAAGTTGTTTGTCTGGAAGTGCACGAAGAAGTTTGGTGCCTAAAATGTAAAAGCTAGGGGCATGATAAAGATCACTGCCCTCTTTTTGTGAATTTTATTATAGGGGGAGGGTCAATGCCCCTAAGATAGGAGGCTGCCATAGGACCAAGTATAGGGCTCGCGCTATCTGCTAGGTGGTTGGAAAACATGCTATAAATAATTATCATTTTCTACAAAAATTTGTACAAATGACACAATAATTATTCTGTAATTTCTATAAATTGGTGGGCCACGATGAGCGTAGTTTCCGTAGCTATGAATTGATGATGGAAAGAACACCCATGTATCAAATGCAAATAAAAAATTGGCCTCTATATCAAGGTGCTATGGGAACACACAGAGGATATCATGGGCACGGATGAGGCCAAGGAGGAGGACCTGGTAGAGGTCAAGGGAAAGTTATTTGCTACAATTATGCAGTGCCAGGAAACTATGCACGAGAGTGTATGAGCCAGATACACCCATCATGTCGATACTATACTCAGTTTGACCACTTGATAGAAGAATGCCCTATACTGATAGCTAAGATGTAGGAGAAGAAGGTGCAACCTTAGTAGCCTACCCAGAATCTACAGATGATGAGGGTTGATCCTCGAGAGGAGGATCCTAATGTGAATATTATGCTGTGAAGCAGAATGATGACTGGTGATGATAAAGGAAAGCAACCTGAAGAAAGTGAGTGGGTTTGCAAGGCTCTAGAAAAGGAGGTTGGGTTCGATCTAGAGCATGAGAAGGAAACACTCATGGAAGCAAAGAAAAGCTTTGTTGAGGCCTCTACCTTAGGAAGTCAGGACAAGCTATCTGAAGAAGTTGACCCCTCCATGCTTACCACTTTCTTGGAGACTTGTATGAAGCTGCTACGTGACAACAAGGCTGTGAAAGGGCTACAAGAACTGAAAAACAAATGTGATATTAAGGAAGGTGCTCCTAAAGGATACCACGCAATTAGAAAGATAGGCAAACACAAGATGAGAATAGGGCACAAGATGAGGCTTATTGCGTAAATGGGAGACTATGAGATGGATCAAGTTATTTTGTATTTAGGTTCGGATGGGAATGTTTTTCCTAAATAGACATGGGAAAGAATGGGGAGACATGAATTGCAGTGGTCTCCAATTCAATTAAGAATGGAAAATCAATAGAATATTATCCCTATGGGGAGATTGCATGGAGTGACCATAGATATAGAACGTGCGAGCGCATTGGATGATTTTGAAGTGATAGAGATTGTTGATGACAACAATCCATACTTGCACTCTTGGGAATTGATTGGGCTATTGACATGAACAGGGTCATTAATTTGAAGAAGCAGACTATGTCATTTAAAAGAAAATCGCTTCACGTTGTAGTTCCATTGGACCCTACAGAAGGAACGTGCTATAATAAACCGGTATGCGACTATGAGGAAAGCAATGATGATGTGGATCAGATCTATAAATTAAAAACACAAGACCAAGATTGGGTTAATCCAACAATTGACGGAGAAATTGCATGGGACCATGAAAGCTCCTGTACATCAGATTTAGATGAAGAATTGGAGCATTGGTAGAATAGGTTGCATGAAGTATCTATGCTGTGCTTTAATATGATGACTAAATCACTGTCTGTCATTAGAGGTTAGAAATTTACCTCATTATGACAATTTGACTGATGTAGATAAATTTTTAGACGCATTTGAAAGGGAAGTACCGGAGAAGCATTGCTTCCAAGCGCTGGATTTAGCGCTGCGTGTAACACCTGCACGATGGTGGGGTACGCATAAAGATAGTTTTGATGAATGAAGCGAGTACATAAGAATGATGAGATTATGGTTTGGTCACCTGAAATTTTGGATAATTGAAAAATATGGTGGAGGAAATGATCTGTGCGATCATTTAGCAAAATGGACTAAGGTTTATAGAATGGAGCTGCAACCAGAGTGGGTGCACATTTTCTGTCACACTTTGGACATCATTCCTATGAATTGGTACTGGAAATAGAGCTCCACCATGGTATCATGGAGTGGGACATCTTAAGAGAAGGATTTTTGATGACCTTCATCTTTGAGGATGGTTTCGAAAACATTGACAAAGCGCTGCAGGAGGTTAAGGCAACAATATTTAGAATACTGCAAGATCCTTTAGAATTGATTCAACCGGATTGGAGTACCCAACTGCACCATGCACTAGAGTGCTATAATGTGACTGTTGAAGAAGATGATGAGGATCCAAGGAATATTAAAATCCTAGAGGCTGAAGGTCACCATGAAGTTGAGGGACCGTAGATAGAGAATCCAGACATCACTACACCATTAAAGACTAGACACGTGAACATTGGCACAGAGGCGGGGACAAAATTTGCAAAGATTGGGGATTACTGGGATGATGCTATAGTAGATAAAGTCACTGAGTTCTCCGTGAATATCAGGATTTGTTCCCTACTAAATTTTCAAACCTGAAAGGTATCATAGGAGACTTGGGAGTGATGAAAATAACTTTGAAACCGGACGCAAAATCCTTTAAGCAAAGGCCATATCACCTTAATCCCAAATACAAGGAAAAGGTCCACTTGGAGATGGACAAGATGCTTGCAACGGGTATCATTGAACCGGTGGAGGAATCTGATTGGGTGAGTCCAATGGTAGATCAAGAAAAGAAGAAGAAGGATGCAATAAGGATTTATGTAGATCTCAAGAAGCTTAATGATGCTTGTGTTCATGATCCTTTTCCAACGCCTTTCACAGATGAGGTACTGGATAATGTTGGAGGGTAGGAGGCCTATTCATTCAATGATGGGTTCTCTAGATACCATCAGATAAAGAAGATCGAACTAGAAGACAGGAGTAAGAACACCTTCACAATAGTGTGGGGATGTTTCTAGTATATAATGATGCCTTTTAGCCTTAAGAATGCATCGACGATCTTCTCACACATATTCATCGCAACATTCAAAGAATTCATTCACAAGTTCTTGGAGGTATATTTTGATGATTGGACAGTGTTTTGTCTAGTAAAGTGCCATGTAGCCTATTTGCACTTGATGTTGGATACATGCCGAAGGTATTAGATTGCGCTAAACTTGAAGAAATGTTTAATTTGCGTTCCTTTTGGAATCTTTCTGGGTCATGTGGTATACAAGCAAGGACTTATGGTGGACCCTACTAAGATCATGGTAATAATTAATTTGGAGGCACCAAGAAGTGTTAAGCAGATGCACGCAACACTGAACCACACTGGGTACTATCGGAAGTTCATAAAAACTTATGCTCAAATTACCGCGCCTATGGAAAAACTACTGAAGAAGGACGCTACATTCTGTTGGGATGAAGAATGTCAGCGCAACCTGGATGTACTGAAGGAGAAAATGGTCACTGCGCCGATCCTAGTCTTCTTGGATTGGAATAAGGAATTCCATGTGCATGTGGATGCCTCGTGTATTGCATTGGGGGCAATGATGACATAGGCTGGCGAAGGAGAACTAGATTATCCTATAGTGTTTGCGAGCAGGAAGTTGTTTAAGGGTGAAAATAGTTATTTGATGACAGAGAGCGAAGACTTGTCTATGATGTATGCATTCTAGAATTTTAGACATTACCTGCTAGGTAGACATTTCAAGATGTACAGAGACCATTTTGCATTAAAATATCTAGTTAATAAGCTTGTGTTGGGGGGGGGGGGGGGGAATATGCAGGTGGATGTGGTTGTTTCAAGAATATGATTTCGAGGTAATTGTGAAGCCAGGGTGATTGAATGCAGGGCCAGACCATCTGCTATGCATTGAAATAGGAGAGGAGCCTACTAATTTGGAGGAAGGATTTCCTGACGCGTAACTCTTCATGGTGCATGTAGCGGATAATCACTTCGTGGATATTATCCATTTCTTGAAAATAGGAATGGCTCAAGAACAATATACCAGTCAACAAAAGAAATAATTGGTGGTGCATGTGACAAATTTCTCTGTAATTGCAGGGCTTTTGTATGAGATGGGATTAGATGAGATACTTCAATGTTATGTGCCTAATTTTGAATGGAACAATATCCTCGCTGAAGTTCATAGAGGAGCTGTGGGAGGGAATTATGCATGAAAAACAACAATGCAGAAGATTTTGCGCTCTAGGTTGTGGTGGTCGATGTTGCATAAGGATTCTAAATCCTATTGTAAGGCATGTGATGCATGTCAGAGAATGGGTAGGCCATCACGGAGGGGTGAGCTACCTTTGAATCCACAGGTGTGATTGTAGGCATTTGAGAAATGGGCAATTGATTTTGTAGGACTGATTTAGCCTCCAGGAAAGAAGATAGGTGTGCGATATATCATCAACGCGACCGAATATTTGAAAATATGGGCAGAGGCATAGCCTATGAAGGACTGTACAGGGGCAACAACAGTGAAATTTCTATTCGAATATGTGTTGACCAGGTTTGTTCGCCCGAAGGTTTTGATGAGTGATCGTGGTACACATTTTCTCAATGAAACAATCAACGCACTGACAGATGAGTTCCAGGTTTACCATCAGAAGAGCACGCCATATCATCCTTAGTCCAATGGAACATTTGAGGCTTTTAATAAGATATTGGAGAATGCGCTGACAAAGGTTTGCAATGCACAACAGAATGATTGGGATGTGCACGCAACAATGTTATGGGCTTACAGAACTACTTGTAAAAAACTTACTGGTCAGACACCTTTTAGGTTGGTCTATGGCATGGAAGCTATCATGCCTATGGAGTATATCATGCCCAATCTATGCATTGCAGCTTTCACAGGAATGGCGGACCACAGAGCCTTAGAAGAAAGGCTTGCACAGCTAACAGAGCTGGAGGAAGATAGGTTTTTGGCTGGATTCCATTAGCAGGTTTAGAAGGAACGTGAAAAAGATTGGCATGATTGGCACATCAAACTGCGCACCCTCAAGGTAAATGATTTGGTTTTATTATATGATAGTAAGTTTGATAAGTTTCCAGGAAAATTTCAGATGCACTAGCTGGGGCCATATGTTATCAAAGAGAGTATAGATGGTGGAGCAGTTTAGCTCACGAAGTTGAATGGAGACCCATTTTCGAGAATGGAAAATGGAAGCCGATTGAAGCCATACACCAAGGATCTAGCCTAATGACTACATGACAATAGCACAGTCTTAGCACTCCAGGAAGTTACAAGGAGGTGCGGGACTATAAACTACACTGCCTGGTTTGTAGAGGTACACGATAGGGGGGCTGCACGAAAAAGGATGATGTCACAATACCAGAAGAATCACGAAGGGAGTTGTGCTATAGAGGGAGAGACCAAGTAGCCCAAAAAGTGATCGTTACAGTCACTATTCATGATTTGATAGTGAGGAGACAATTAAGGGGAGTGGGGGCTGACATTTAAGGCTGGATATATGAGTGAAATCTTTGGAAATTTGATGCCAATTCAACATTTAAGGATGAATTTTTGGGGGAATGGTCGAATTTGAATTCGAATTTTCCTATAAATTACGCATGGCCATCCAACAAAAAACACTTTGCATCCTTATAATTTTTGTGTTGAGCTGTCGACTCTTTATGAATCCTCAAATTTTCACTAATTTAGTCACTAGTTCTATATTTGATAAGTTACTTGAGGATGCCCATCAATTTATTCTCAGCATGATGTCCAGATCAAGAGAGAATGTTAGTACTGGAGGAGTTGCTGCCTCTGAGGAAGCTGATCTAGAGGTAATGAGTAGGGAGGCTCATACTACTATGCCTATGGTGATGAGGTCACCTAAGCCAAAGCCTACACCAGTGAGAGAAGTTCCCAAACCTAAGAAGGACAATAAGAAGAAGCCCATGCTGGTGCATGAGTCACTGAGTAAGCATGCTGCTACCCAGGCCCAGAAGAAAGAAAAACTGAGCGCTAAGGATCATGGGAAAGTGGTGGATCTAGACGCTGAAAAGGGTGCGAAGTTCATAGACACTGAGGGGGTGGATCCTATATCCAAGTTTCCAGATTATATCCCTCCACCCAAGGGAAATGTGAAGGTCCCTAAGGACCTAGATGTAGGAAAATTCCTCCTCAATACATCCCTATTACCAGAGAACATCACTTTTGAAGTTCCGTGCTTGGCGTGGATTCCCCATCTCAAGCTGGAAGACTAGGATCTAGTAGACCATGAGAGGTTCTCCCACTTGGAAACATAGAACTATATGAAGAGGGTTTTTACAAAGAATCAATTGTCACCACGTTGGAGCCTGTGGATGGATTCATAGAGTAAATAAGTCAGGGTTGCTGAACCTATTGTGGGTGCCCCACTACCACTGCTCCAACATCAACTTGATAGTTATCAAATAGTTTCTGACCCTGGTTCATGATGGTTTCTTGTGGTTGAGCGTGCTAATCCCTATCACTGATATGTTGATCCATCGGATCACACTGTTGCCGCACTCAGGGTTGAATCCGGCTAAGCTCGTGAAGAATCCGCGTGGGTACTCTGTTACCTCAATCACCGAACCCGCGGTGAAACTTTCTACGTTGATCCTTGTTGAAAAAATCATGAGGAAATGTCATGCAGATGAGGTTCCAGTGCCAGTTATTTCACTAGATTCACAGTGCACGGAGGGTGTGTAGTTTAATTGGTCGCGCTACCTTTGTAGCAAGTTCCTTGCGAACTGTCGAAAGGGACATGACAAGAGTAAACCATTTCACTATTAGTGGTTGTTTCTCTCCATTGTGCTTGTCGCTTGGGATATATGGGAGGAAAGTCAGTTTCCTCCAGTGGAGAAAGATTTGTCGGAGGCTACACAGTTTGCATCCCTCTGGGATACAAAGGACGTTGCGTGCATTACAGAGACCAAAGTCTTCTGGGCGCTGATGGAGGTGAGCATTCACATGGCCATCAACTAGAAGCCAAGGTTGTCACCAACCGTGTTTGAACAAATTTTAGAGTAAGTGAGTTTAAAGCTGACTTCCATCGTGTATACAGCCGGGCATGGAAGGATTCGCAACAAAAATGGTTTGACCTACCCTACCTCACTACAGATGACATTATTCAGGAGGTCATCAAGCATTAGCCAAAATATTGGCATACTCCGTCTAATCTAGCTGTGGGCATTAGCAAATCTAAAGAAACGAAGAAGGAAGAAACAAAGTAGAAGGTCCAGCAGTTGGCTAAGAAGAGTTGAAAAGAGGCTGAGGAGAAGGCTCAGGTTGAAGTGGAGCTCATCATGAAGCAGCAAACTGAACATGAAGATCATGACTCTGGGCAGAGTGGTAAGTCCCCTTCATTCCAAATTGAGGAAGAGGAGCAGTCAGAGCAGGGCAGCGGTGGTCACAAGGAGTAGAGCACTTCTTTCCATATTAAAAGGCACAGGGAACAAGGAAAGGAAGGGCCATGAAAGAAATCAAAAGTGACAAAGCCGTCATTGGATCCAATTATTCTAATAGATGATGACCTGGACAAAATAGTCAACAAGGTGTGTGATACCATGGGAGAACTGTTCTAGTAGTTCAAACAGTAGCACCAACAGGTGCTAAGTACCATTTAGAAGGATCTTCCTGAGTTGTAGATTTAGACAAGTAGGATCCAGGTAGGCGTAGGGCAGATCAGTGCTGCATTAATGAGTTTGGCACCGAGGACCACTAAGGCAGTAGAGATGGTTCAATCACTGGATATCCAGGCAGTCGTGATACCAGATGGATCCTTGAGCATGGAGGTGGATGATGACAACGTCATCATAAGTTCTTTGAAGAAAATTGGCCTCATCCTGGCCACACTCCCCAATGAGTACCTTCACACACTACAGGCAGGTGTGACAGTAGAGTTTAGAGCTCGGGAGCAGCGTGCACTAAGCCTCATAAGTGAATATAGAGTGAAAAATGAGTAGGTGTTCGCTGAAAAGACAGAGGCACTAAAGGAAAAGGAAACAATATAGATGCAGAGCACTCAGCTAGCAGCTGTAGTGGCAAAAACATGCTAAATAGTGCTGGAACTGCATATCTCGGAGGACGCACCATTGATGGCAAAGATCAAAAAACTTTCTATGGGCGTGCATGATGCCAAGGTAGAGGTGGCTAGAGTCTAGCTTGAGCTGAACCTGAAGATAACATAACTTGAGCTCAAATTGTAGCCTTCAACCCTGCTAGAGGTATGGGAACGACGAGAATTCGTTGCAAAATATGGAGTCATGATAGTGGATGCCGCAGTGGTGCACTGCATCGCACTATTTGAACATGCTATGGAGGTAGTCACAACCCTACAGGAATATCCCACCATGCAAGTCTTAAATACAGAAGTCCATGAGCTCCAACATCAATATGATGAAGTGAGGGTGATGATGCAAATCATTGCTATAGCACAACGCCTTGCCAAGATGTAGGAGGTGAAGCAGTTGCTTACATAGGTGGAAGCAACGCAGAAGAAAGAGGTTGTTCTTAAGGCCAGATTGGGGCCCTGGTTGGATGAGGCCTACATTGTCTTCGCCAATATTCAAGAGAGATTGGTGAACTTGCAGAGTATGGAGCAAAAAATCAAGCAAGATAGTGCAGGACCAACCACAGAGCAACTGGTGGAACAGATCAAGCATGCAGTGACGTAGAGCATGACTAAGGTAGCAGTTGCACACGTAGAGCAAGGGGATCTTCACAATAAGATATCTTCACCAGCCGTGTGACTCGAGGGCAAGTCACGATCTTTGTGTTGGGGGCCTGTTGAGATGGGGTCCCCTAGGGTCAATTTTGGGGCAAAAGCCCAATTTTTGTTGTATAGATATGTAAAGTCTCCACAAATTGTTGTCACGGAGCGTGTAGTTAGTCGAAGAATCATAAAGAGTTTTACCCTTCTTTATGTAAATTGAGTCAAATTTTTGAGGATATACCCATGGTCCATGGACCATGGGATTGTATAAATAGGTGTGTCTTAGGATGTCTAAGGCAAAATAAATGAAGTTTTGTATATGGGAGAAGTTTAGAGAGTTAGCAGAGAAGAGTAAGAGGAAAGGCTCTATAGCTGTGTGCGCAGAGGCCTACAGTAGAGTGCGCAGGGAAGTTTGAGTCTATAAGCTAAACTAAATATTAATAAAGAAGATTGTTGCAGAAATACTCATGTTTATCTCTTTACTTCTATTTATATGAATGCGCTTTATGTTGTGATGGGTTTCTGAAATAATGATGTATTGATACGCGACTTTACATAATTTATATTGTTATATGAACACAATTGATGTTGACTATTTACATGAAGATTATCTTAATGTATGTTAAAGCTATCAAACACTTAGGTTGATATGAGTAATTGTTGGATTAAGAGTAATATTTGATGCACATAAGTAGCAGATTAGCCTGTTCAAGGTCTGTGAAAGACCATTGTAGACCTTCATGGAGGTCTAGAGGTTGATTAAAGGGAGTTATATCGATAAGCCATAAAGGCTTATCAATCTACATGAAGGCATATTTAGGGCATAAAATGACATCACACTGATCTCTGGGTGTGGAAATTTGGTTCCAACATCCCCCCATACTGCTTCAAGTGAGACTTCAGTCTGCACTCCGTGGTTTGATGCTGAAAGGGCTAGTAGTGTAGGGATTTTTTTGGCGCAACTAACTATGAACCTAGGTTAGGACCCACTAAGCCAACTGAGGGTGGATTGAGTCTGTAGGCATTATCTCATACATTTTCCAATATCTCAAGAGGACCATATGGTAGATACTTGATCTTCTTATTGGGATCCTAATGTATTTCTTTGTTCAATTCTAACCAAATATTGTCTCCCACTCTAGATGGATTCTCTATTATGTTTGGATCATGCTTAGCCTTATATTTTTTTCTCTAACTTCTTCAACATCTCCTATACTCACAAATGGATTTGCCTAATCTTCTGAACAAGCTTTTATTCTTTTAATGCTTCTCTTGTGAGGTCCTCCCTCACTCCTCCTTGATAAAAAAATAAAACGTCCAAGGGTGAAGGTGGAAAATATCCACAGAAAATTTCAAAAAATGATTTGCTACTATAAGTGTGGACTGCTCTATTATAATATTTTTATATATGGATCAAATTTTCATCTTAGGTCTTCATATGAGCCAATACACATACCTCTATAAGTTTGAAATTTTCTTCCCAACACCAAAATTTCCTACAATATTCGAGGTGTAGGCCTCTCTGATAAGTTTTAGTCACTTACCTTTATGAACATAAAGCTTGCCCATCATGTAAAGTAACCCATTATGGATATGATAGTCAACTTTTCTTTCACCATCTTCTACATCAATCTAGCCCTATAGTTTCTAAAACACCTCTTTCATTTCCTCATATTCTTTGTATACTTCATGGGTGTAAGGCTCGATGTGTATCATAGTTCCCAAAATTGTAGTTTGGTGGCCTTGAAAGAATGTATACCAACCTATTTGTGCTACCCTTCTTATACTTGATGACTAGATGAATCTACTATAAGAACAACATCCACTTATAGTTTTTGGTTTTATATAGATTATTTCAAGTTTGTAGATACTATAGTGGCTAGGGATCTATATGTATGATTATCTCCTTCATCATTAGATAGTGATTCCACTTTTTAACAACTTGTACCATGGAATAGAGATCCTTGTCATAGGTAGGGTATTTTAAAACTTCCCTATGAAATAATTTAGAATGATAGCAAACATATATATATATATATATATATATATATTATTATATATATATAAATCACACCCATTCGCATGCAAAATCAGGATTTTACATCATATTTTCAAGCCTGCTAAGGGGTTCT
This sequence comes from Pinus taeda, assembly GCA_000404065.3. Classification (NCBI taxonomy): domain Eukaryota; kingdom Viridiplantae; phylum Streptophyta; class Pinopsida; order Pinales; family Pinaceae; genus Pinus; species Pinus taeda. The sequence continues at coordinate 38,538 of APFE031361375.1, read as the reverse complement.
GAGACATCAATTGTTCCATATTTTCAAACGTGCCTTCCTCCTTGCATCAAGAAAAGTCCCATGGGATATCAATTTACATCTATCTCCAATTCAAATCAATTATAGAAGTTTTTTTTCAACCATAATGAGTAGTGTTTATTATATATATATAAATCACACCCATTCGCATGCAAAATCAGGATTTTACATCATATTTTCAAGCCTGCTAAGGGGTTTTGAGACATCAATTGTTCCCCATTTTTCCCTGATAGTTTTCCCCATGCTTCCTACAAAAAATTCTCATTTTGGTAGCCTATGGCTATACATTCAATAGAACTATAATAGTAAATATATACATTCATAATTTCCCATACAAAGACATTTTTCAAAAATTAAGTGAGAGAACAAACTACTCCTCCATCATCATTGGACTGTTTAGATCCAGTCCAATGAATTCTTGTTCATTGCTCTGGCTATTCTCCTCCATCTTGAGCTTTCATTGCTTAATTTTTTGATGCAACGCATCCACCTCGTCTTCCAATTTCCAGATGCACTCCTTCCTTTTGAGTTGTTGCTCTTGAATGACCAAAGCCTCCTTTTGCTACTGATAGATACATCGATGTAGAATATACAAACTTTCCTGAATCTCCAAATGTTCGTTCACACAGTTCTTACAGGAATTCTTGTTGCTGCCACCTTCCCGATCTTTTCTCTCCCTTGACCCCTTGTCCTAGGCTTGCTGTGGCCCTAGGAATAGGATAGAGAGTTGTCCTCTGCTAAATTTCTATGCACGCTCATGATCTTTTCTAGTATGCCACAAACCCCCAACCCCAGAATTCCCACAGTGTTCTGCTCCAAATCCCCCACCTGACTCTACTTATCCGCACAATTCTTGACCTCACGCAAACAACCAACACTCTATAAATGAACACACAGGTTCCCCTTGTGACAACGAACTCCTCCAGAGACCCCCCTGAAGGCCGACACTTTGACCCAAAACCCACAATAGATGGTCACTAACCGCAACTTCAGTTGCAAGGCCTTCGCAAATACCACCTGAGAAAAGATTAACCATAAACCATAATAACATATCAAACTGTTACTCCTTCAATAGAGGGTGTTGTATGGATATTGATGTTGTATTGGAGATTGGTACTCATGGAAGTAAGATCCCAATGCTCCTCCTTAATTTCCCATCTATCCACCATACTTTACCAACTCTTCTCCTCATCCTTCATCCTTGCCCACACCTTCCTCCCATGGGCGACCAAATAAATTATGAGCAGAGGGATTAAATGTTTCTCACAGTCTCCCATTAACTTACCTTCTCCTATGCTGGATCTCACAGTCTCCCATTAACTTACCTTCTCCTATGCTGGATCGCTGACCTTTACAACAGATTCTATGCAGTGGGGGATGGGTTCTCACGATTTAAGATCTTCTTAATCGAAGTGTAGTACCATCGTGAAGGTTGCAAACACGTTGCTACAGCGAGGTGAGATAACCACTTCCATGAGGTGCAAGGATAGGCTGGGCCAAGCAAAGGCCATTTCAATAGGGACCAAGGAGAAAGAGGTTGAATTAAAAGGAGAAGGGTGCCATAAAAAAAATGGAGAGGAGGAGGAATGGTAAGGATGTGAGTTTTACTGGGATGAGAGTAAGAAGGGTGATGGGGGTTATGGAGAAGATGTGATAAAGAAGAAGAGGCGAGGGGGAGGGAAGGGACGGGGGGGAGGGGGGGAGGTAGGGAGAGAATGAAGCAAGGAGGGGTAAGGAAAGAAAATGTGCGACTAACCTTGAAATATCCAATTTATTTTTCCTTCCTAACCTTTTGGATGAGCCAAGAATGACATCCTCAGACGAATAATTGAAACTCATGACTAAGATTAGGGAATACATATTGTTTCCTCTACCTCATTCACTATACTTCTTTCTTCATTCAACTGAAGAGACAAATTTGCTTGCTTATCTATTTCCTAGTTATTACCTCTTAGGATATGAAAAAATGACACCAAATCAAAGAAGGGAATCATCCCTTGGGATCCCTTAATAATTTGATTTAGGTTCATGTTTTTTGCTGATGAATTAAATTCATATGCTTTATGATCAATATTGAGTCTCATAAGACCTAAATACTTCTGATGCCCTTTTTTTGATCCAAGGATAGATCGAGAAACAAACCATAAGCTTTAGCTTGATTGTTTGTCTTCCTACCCAGGCTCCAAGAATATCTATCTTCAATGTTTCCTTTGAGATTAATGAGAATCCCTCCCCCTCCTTCCACCCCACAATCAATTATATAAGTTAGGTAACATGAGAATTGATGTTTGACTGATGTTTATTTTCAGTTCCTCGAAGGCCTCTTTTTGATTCTTCCCCCACATGAAACTCTTACTGCTCATTATTATGGTATGGATTGATGTAATTATTGTTTAAAATGAATATACGAACTTCCACCAATATTGTTTCACCCCAAAAAAACTCTAAATTTCACTAACATTTGTAGGAAATAACCATTAAATAATGGCCTTCTTCTTTATGGGATGTACCCTAACCTCCCATCCACCAATCACATACCCTAGACACAACAAATATTGCTTGGAAAAATAACATTTCTTGTGGTTTTATTGAGCATATTTTTTTCAATTCTTTGTAATCAATGCACATTCATCAAGTCCCATCCTTCTTTGGTACAATTATGATGGATGGACCAAAATCTAAGGTGCTTGGTTAAATCAAAACTTGCTCTAGTAGCCACTACAACTGCCTCTTCACTTTATTTACTTTCAAATTCAGTTGTATTTGAAACCCAATATTTTTCAATGGATATTCAACCAACAACTATATTTCATGCTCCATTTCCCTCTTGGGTGGTATCCCTTTAGGTTCCTCGAACACTCCTTTGTATGCTTGTAGCAACTCCTCCAGTTGACGTTTCTACTCTTTATTACAACCCTCTATGAATTCTTTTTCTCGTATCAACTTATCCTCAAACTATTTTTCTCTTAAGAAAAGTAAACCACATTTCTTAACGGAACTAATTAGCTTCATAGCTTGGTTGGAACTTACTAATGAGATATTTGATTTTCCTTTTATATGCATTGATGATATAGGAATTCACACCCTTATTTAGTAAGTTTAGGTTGGCTCTCTACATGAATATTTCATCCCTCATATACAAGTTGGGGCTTCTGAGCATAATTCCACATTCATCAAGGGTTACTGCTTCCAATTCCACTTCATCAATAAAATCAACACCTATGGAAAATTTACTCTTGCATGTTTTTTTTACCTTGACCTCTACATTCTATCTTATCCATGCCAATGGATATGGGCTAGGATGATTACAAGTATCCAATCCAAGCTTGGTAACTAGATCCATCACTAGGATATTAAGTTGTGAATTAGAGTTAAACATAACATCTATCTTGGTCTTCTCAACCTAGATCTTGAGGTGGAATAGTTTGGTCATATATTTCTATTCTTGGTGATGGAGGCTACTTAGATTCACCTCCTTCTACATTGTTGTGTAGACAATCTTCTCATCCACATTTGAGAACTTGATTGCTTGAATTTTTGGTTAGAATATTCTTCCTTGCATCCTTCTTATGGTTCTATGGGCTGAGCTTTGAATGTAGTTTCTGTCACTTTTCCTCAATGTGACCATAAATGTCGTAATGGTTACAATGGTTGTTGGGATATTTACATTGATGTATAGTGCTTGTTATCTTCTTATCTTCCCCCACTTTCTACTTCTTCTTCCCCTTCTTGGAACCTTCTTGGTTCTCTTTCTACTGAGAATCATTTAGATTCCATTTCATGTGGCTTATGGATTCTATATATTGTGCCTATACATAGATTGTCCACTATCCTTGGCTTGAAAAGCATCATTTGCATTTGTAGATGAATATGAAAACCCCTTAGATACCTAAGGAGTAGATTTGGGATCTTGGGAGAGATACCAACGTGATGGCTATCTTTTTGAACTTTGTGGTGTACTCCTATACAATTTTCCCTTTCCTTTGCTTGAAGTAGTGCCACCAAGTCCATTAGTTGGTGTTCAATAAGGGTTTTAAAGTATCCTCACCTAGTTAATGGTATATGAATCTCCATCCTAAGTGTTTTCATATTGCTTTCCTAACAGTTTAAGGCATGACCCTCTAATGTCAATCTAGAAAATGATATCTTTTGTTCTTCATCTATATGGTGAACATTAAAATTCACTTTTAATTGTTGTAATTAATGATTCAATTTTAATGCATTTATATCACCTTATTAAGGCTTTATGTCCACTTTTAGTTTCATATTGAATAGGGACCATGAAGGTTTTGCAACGCTCAAACTCAATTGATCCTTCTTGGGTTCTTTTATTAACTCTTCTTCAAGGTATTCATTATCTCTCAATTTATCCTTCGTGTTGAACATCAGAATTACCCTCTCCTTTACAATTGTTCTCACTTTTTTCCTCTGATTTTCTCATAAGACTACAGACCCAATCAATGATAAATGCTAGGTTTTGTCTTAGGGAAAGCATTAAAATGATAACCATATTATATTTTCATGTTCTTTCTATTTTAATAGATTTTTTGAAATTAGCTACAAAACGCAGCCTATTCTATAGCTAACTATGGATTCCATAGCTACTCTCATGGCTTGGTAGGTTAAAGGTGTCAAATGAAGAACTGGGCCACATGGACATTTCCAAAATCATCTCCACATGGATTCTATCCTATTCACTCGGTCCATGTAGAAATTTTGAATAATTTAACACATATTCAATTGAGAATATCCTGATCATGTACTATTGTGGAAAACATACACAATACATAAGCTCCTCTACGTTGATCATCAATATAGCAGCATCAATAACAATAAAACATCAAGAGCATTCACACATTAACACAGTATGTATCCCGGGGAAAGCATCTCGCTAAAAACCCCAACTATCTGTATATTAATGATTGAGTCATGTAACATTACACAGCATAATACTTCTCACAAGTATCTCCACCTCTGTTACACACAATACAGCTCAGATCTGAATCAATCACTGGCTCAAATCTCCTTCGCTGCTTGCCTGCCTCCGCTGCTCAATACCTGCTCAAGAACTGATGATAATTCCAAGGCAACCACGTATTTACTTGGGAAAATCACGTGAGCACAAGCTACAATGTGGGCAAACTCATTGGCATACTCAATCCCTTGATTGTGCAAGATCTGATGCACAACTATAGTCACAACTGATAGCAATCTGATTCTCTAACACCTGTCCCTGCTGACTGAACATGCACTGACATGCAACTAAGTTAACTGATGTATTCGTTAGTTGTATTATGAGTTAATAACTTGTGAATTAATTAATAACTAATTCACCCAACTCATCTCTAGTCTATTTGCCAGTTAGACTAAATACAACCAGTTTAACAAAGCTAAACTGAACACAACTCCATCAACTGCACCTCCAGTCCACTAAACTCAACTCACTTGAGTTCTAACTGAAGTCCTGCATGCAAATATTAGTCATCCCATAGGTAACCACGTATTTCCTTCTGGGATCTCCATGTACCACATCCGTAGCTCATCCTGAAGTGCTCCAAGAGAATAAGACAAAGTTTATAGTCTAAATATTATTATGAGCTAATAATATTTGACTATTCTGTATTTAGACTGAGCAGTCACTCCGCTGTGATCTAAAAATAGAAGTCCATCTATTTTTCCCAATTTGACCAATCATCCATAAACAACAACCTGCAATCCATAGACATGATCCATATGTCTAAAAATAGACATAGTCTAAAAATAGACTTACGCCAAAAATAGCCTGCGGGCCCACTTAGTGAAGGCGACTCCTTTCCACTAAGCTCCATCATCTTGTTGCAATCTCAACAAGCATTTCTTGTTGCACACTTTTCAACATCCTCCTCTCGGTACGGGACTCCTCGCTCAGGGTTATCAGTATCCATCCCAGGATCCTAACCGCCAGTTGCCCTTCATTGCAACTTTGGATTTGCCTGACCTCTCTCGGTTAACTAATGATCCACTTTTTTATTTATCATTTTGGCCAGCCATTCCTACTAAGTTTCCCAGTGATATTCCTAAGTTTTAAGGTAAGTTGGGAGAACATCCATCCAACCATGTTACAACCTATCATCTTTTTGCACGTCCAACTCAAAAATCGATGATTCTATTAGATTATGACTTTTTCAATGAACCTTAACCGGTTCGGTAGCCAAATGGTATATAGAATTGTCGCGCTCTTCCTTCGATACATTTAACGCCCTTGCTACAGATTTTTTGACCCATTTTCAGTTGCTCGTTCGATATGATAATGGAATTAAACTTTTAACTTCTTTGAAACAGAAAAAATCGACCCATATCTCAGATCACATTCACAAATGGAGACGAAGACGTCGCCTAGTTAAAATTTATATTCCAAACCCGATTCTAGTCGAATGGTTCATAAAATCTCTTTTACCAGTAATAACTAAAGATGTGACCAAAGGGGGTGTTGTAATCGAAGAGCAAGTAATTGCTCATGCTCAATACCTTGATCTTGTTTATACTCAGTCTGGTATTTTGTATGAAAAGATTCAAGGTTTACCCCAACCTAGTCAAACTAATCCAGCTCTTATAGGCTCACATGTCGCAGATGGCATGATTGGTTATGTGAGCTAGAAATCTAAGAACAAAAAAAAAATTCTAAGAAAACTCAGATTTCGGCTCTACCTGATTCACATGAAGAAGATACTTCTCCCGAAATTACTTCAGAAATTAACGTCGTAGAGTCATCTACTGGCAAGGGTAAGAAATCTAGAGATAAGAAAAAGGGAAAATGCAAATCTAAACAAGACACTCGTTCTAAGGAGAAATCAAGCAATAATGAACCATTTGATGAAAAGAAGAAACCTCAATATCCTTGCCTAATTTGTGAGGAAGATCATTACACCAAGGAGTGCCCAAATTGTGTCGAAGTTTCTAAATTCATCAAAATTTCACCCGCACCCATTGTTTTGAAGGATCCTTTTCCTCCCCAAGATAGTAAAATAGTTTCTCATGACCAATCCTCCTCATCCGCATTGGTAGATATCATGATGATGTCTTTGAAAGTTATTGTAGAAACGAGATCCAACGCTTACACATCAAAGAGTCTTGTTGAAGATGGAGATGACTCCAGTCTAGTTGGTCAAACTTCCACATCTACTCCTCCTTCTTATGAACCATTTAATATTGAAAAACCAAACCCTTATATGATAATTCGTCCACCTCCTAAGGGTATGCTTCGAAAGTCAGCCTTTAATCCTCATGCTAGGGTTGCTCAAAACTATAACATCGTTGAAGATTTCACTATGTCACCTTTGGCAATGTCTACCCTTGAAGTGTTGTAAACTTGTCCAACACAAAGGAAATTATTATTATCAACCATAGGAGCAATAGTTCCTCATGACTACAATTTGAATGTTTTCGATCTCAAAAACCATGTCCTGTGTCTCCCACACCAACTGGCTTTTCAGATACCAATTCATGTCAAAACTTGACGAGTTTTTTGAACAATGATTAACAAAGGAGAATCGCCATGTATTATGTCCATTTCCTATTTTAAAGCTTTGGTTTCTCCAACAATCAATCAATCTCCCACAAATTTGAAAGCCTTTGATGGAAGAGGTTTTCGCCCATATGGACTTTTAAATGACTTGCCAATCGAATTAGAGGGGAAAATCATTGCAATAGACGTTGAAGTTATTGATGCTCAACTAGACTATAACCTTTTTCTTGGTCGAAGCTGGATTTATGCCATGGCGCATTAGTCTCGTCATATTTTTTTATGATTATGTTTCTCCACAAAGGAAGAATTGTGAAAGTAGAACAATTGTCCTACTATACCTTAGACCCTAATTCCACTGGTAGTATCCCATTTGTTGGAAAATCAACAACTCCATATGACGAAGTTGGTGTTGGTCTTCTTAAAGACTCATCTTTGATGGTAAATTTCACATTCCCTCCACCCAATTTCCTTCATAATGATGCCCAGATTAACATGATTATATCAAGTACTTTCGAATCAAGAGATCTATGGAATGTACCTTCAGAATTAGAAATGATCTTATATGGTGATGAAATTCTTTGTAGCCCTTTTGAGTTAGCCTATGAGGAAATTCAATCTTTTTCTAACTCGTCAATGTCTGAAGACAATCAAATGAATACGATTATTGATGAATATTCTCATTTGTCACGCTTGGAACCAATCTCTATGCCTGATCCTTTTAACACATATTTTTTTACTAATGAAGGGATTATGGAAGTTATGACCTTAGACGAAATGCCATGGAATGATACTCATCATCGTTCAAATTTATTGCCATCCTTTGACAAAATTGAGAATAATTTCTCGTCTATGTTTTCATTTGAGACCATTAGTGATCCTCAATGTCCAATATCTACCCTTTCTTCCAATTCTGAACAGAATTTAGGGAACATATTGGCAACGATACCTATAGACATCTTAGTGAAACCTAGAATAACTAAACATATTCATATAGGAGCTTCTTTCTCTTTAGAAGAGATTCAAACTTACAAAGCCCTATTTCAGGAATTTTGTGACATCTTTGCCTGGTCATACGAAGAAATGCCAGGAATTGACCCTAGCATAGTTGTACATGAAATAAAAACTTAACCGAATGCTAAGCCAGTTAGACAAAATTACGTCCTATACATCCACGAAAAGTTGCCACTATCAAGACTGAGGTTGAAAAATTGTTGAAAGAAGGATTCATTTACCCTGTTCCTTTCACTGACTGGGTATCAAATATTGTGCATGTTAATAAAAAACAAGGAACTATTCAAGTATGTGTTGATTACCGAGATATTAATAAAGCTTGTCCCAACAACAATTATCCAACTCTGTCTATCGACCAAATTGTTGATGACTGTGCCGAAAATGAAATTTTTTCCTTCATGGATGGATTTTCTAGCTACAATCAGATAAACATACTCCCTGTTGATCAATATAAAATCACATATATATTCCCATGGGGAACTTTTGCTTATCGCAAACTCCCATTTGGCCAAAAAACGTTGGTGCGACTTTTCAGCGAGCAATGTCTTATTCATTCCATGATATCAAGCATATTGTTCAACCTTATTTAGATGACCTACCGGCTCATTAAAAGAAAAGGCGGGATCACCCATAACACTTGAAAGCAATTTTCATTAGGTGCGAGCACTACAATATTCGCTTGAATCCACACAAATGTGTTTTTTATGTGCAATCAAGTCGGCTTCTAGGTTTCGTTGTTTCAAAAGAAGGCATTCGTGTCAACCACCTCAAGGTAGAGGCAATTCTGAATTTGCCTACTCCTTCTAGCCTTACTCAACTCCAAATTTTCCAAGGGAAAGCAAACTTTTGCGTAGATTCATACACAATTATGCTAAATTATCCCAGGGTTTACTTGAAAAGGGCATTGCATTTTTTGGGATAAGCTTGGTGATAAAGATTTTGATGCATTAAAACATGCACTGACTAATGTGTCATTACTACATCCACCCAATTATCATCGAGATTACTTTCTATACTTAGTTGCACCTGATGCCACCATTGCCATGGTGTTAGTCTAAGAGGATGATTCTAATAGCAATCATGTGATTTACTATTAGAGTAGGAGTCTCACTAAAATCGAGATTAAATACACACATGTGGAGAATCTAGCCTTGGTAGTTGTGCAATTTGTTCAATGATTCCGTCACTATATACTTCTCTGAAAAACTACTATCATTTCATATTGAAACCCTATGATGTACGTTCTCACTAAACAATTGCTAGGGGGAAAATACTCCAAGTGGATAGTTATCTTACAAGAGTTTGAATTGGAATTTGAAAAATCCAAATCAAAGAAATCTTTGATTTTCGTCGAATTATTGTGTGACTTTCCTCATACTGATATAGAAACTGTAGCAGAACATTCTTTTGCTGACGAATCTCTCTTTCTTATTAGTACGTTAGATCCATGGTTTGGAGATATCATTATATATCTCAAAACACAAAATTTTAGGCCTGATTTATCCTAAACTGATTATCGTCGATTCTGATACCAATCTCAACAATACAATATTATTGGTGACACTCTTTACCTTCGTGGTGTCCATTCTATATTCCGATGTTGTTTCACTTTTCAAGAGGTCGAATAAACATTAAATGACTGCCACTCTGGAGCGTGTGGCCGTCACATGTCTGGGTATGCTACTGCCCAGAAAATATTACGTGCTGGTTATTTTTGGTCATCAATGTTTAAAGATTGCATTACTATAGTCCGCAAATGTCATAATCACCAAATCGATGATCGTAAAATGCTAGCACCTCCAACTCCTCTTCACCCTATCATAGTTGTCGGTCCTTTTTCCAAATGGGGCATTGACTTCTTCACTTGTAACCCTCACTCGACCAGGGGACATGGGTATATTATCCTTGCAGTCAATTACTTTACAAAATGGGTTGAGGCGATTCCTACATATAGAGACGACGACGAAACTACATAAGTTTTCATTTTCAATCATGTGATTGCTCGGTTTGGTGTACCACAAGCTATTGTTATAGACCATGGTAGTCATTTTTGTGACGTTATGATGGTCAAACTATCCGCACAACTTGGCCTTTGCCATGATAACTCTACTTTGTATTATCCACACGCTAATGGTCAGGTCGAAGCTATGAATAAAGTTTTAACCAATATGATTAAACAAATAGTTGGTATGCATAAAGGAAACTGACATTCTATGCTCTTTTGAGGACTGTGGGCTTACCGTACTACTGTAAAAACATCGACCAATTTTACTCCTTTCCAACTTGTTTATGGTTTGGAAGCAGTATTACCCATTGAATGTGAAATCCCATCCCTAAAACTAGCTATCGAATTATTACCTGCTACCTCTACGGATGAAGAACGCTTTGTACATTTAGATGAAAATCATCACGATGTCTTACTGTCTAGCAAGGATCACCAAAAACGTGTCAAATCTCAATTTGACCAAATGTTAATCCTCATTCATATTTAGAAGATGACCTAGTCTTGGTTTATGATCAAGCTCATGACAAGTTAGGTGCAAGAAAGTTTGAACCGTGTGGCAAGGCCCTTACATCATAAAATGTGTATTATCTAAAGGCACCTATGAGCTGGTTGATTACAATGGTATTCCTTTGGGAAAGCCTAGAAATTGTCTTTACCTAAAGAAATATTTTGCATAAAATTTCGGTGAAGATTTGTACATTATTTACCATTTTTCTAGGTATGTGTGACAGTTAATGTTTTTTACATTTTCTACTACTTCTCCTGCTTATCTGGTTTTTACACTGGATTTCCAAATGTTGACATTCTCTTAGACTTACATTGGCTTTGCTAATGGCGCTTGTCGTAGTACTCGGAATTTATCTTCCACCACCTGGGTTATCTATTCACCCAGTGATGAGCTAGTCTCTATTCATGGAATATGTCTTAGTCAAACAACAAACAACATAGCAGAATATAGCGCAGTCATTGAGCTATTAGCTGATGCCATCACATTTGGTTTTTGACGTTTGATCGTTAGGTTAGATTCGCAGCTCATGGTATTACATTTAAACGATGGCTTTACAGTAAGGAGTCTAACCATGTTAATAGTATTTTTATGAGTACGTCTTTTGGAAAGGCAATTTGATTATATCGAATATCAACACATTCGGAGATATTTGAACACATTGACAAATGTGTTGGCAAATCATGTGTTAAGTAGACATTTGCAACATTTGTAAATTAAAATCAATATTCATTCATACATTGATCGAGATAAACAATAGGCAAAAGTAGTAGATTTTTCATTAGAATAGAGTTTGTAAAAAAGTGTGTGTCTACAAAATATGTCATTCGAGAACATAAGGCCCCATGGCCTTTTATTTCCAAATATGCTGACACCAAAAGTTAAAATGTGGTCCTAGAAACTAGAACAACTAATCATGACAATGCTCATGATAAAAAATGATAGCACAAGCAACTCGATGTGGCAAACGTCTGAGAGGCCCTAGAACCCCAACTGCTTGTCTCTGATAGGCATGTGGAATGTCACCAGCCCCAGTCTCTAGGATGTTCAAAGTCAACCTCTCAAGGTTGTGTTCCAACTCTGTCAAGATATCCTCTACCTTTAGGTTCGCTACCGCAACTGTTATAGCCTTCTCGCCTCGTCTATCAAATCATCTCAGCCTGACTAGTCAGGTTCGACCCACATCTACACATGCATTTTAGATAATTAGCCTTTGAAGACAAGAAAAAACACATAAGATTTTTTAAATTGGAAATATGTCAAAATGGTAAATTCTCACCTAGATCTCCCCACTAAGTTCCAGTTGGAACTGGGATATCAAGATCACCTCTGTAATCCATCCTGACATATGAAAAGTCCTCAATTAAAACAATCTTTTGGCCTAACCAGTCAAAGAACTTTGCAGTATACCTCACTACTCGTCCATCACCTCCATGGTATGCCATCAGTGCAACCCACCTCATCATGTGTGGACCTTGGAACCCCCCTCGTCTGCCAGAATCTGCTGTGGTCAGAGGATAGGAATCCTCTCTAGGGAAAAAGCAATAAGAATGGCACCATAATCGAAATTCTTCAGTTTTCCATTCTTGCACCTAGTCAACTAGCCCTTCATGTTCACCACCACTGCTTCGCACCAATTGTACCCCATGGATTCCCAGCATTCCACGACCAACTTCATCTGTGCCTGTGTGGCTAAATGAAGGGAAACATTTCCACACAATTTGCAAATAGTGAAAGAAATGGTCCTCAAGGGTAAAATCTTGATGGTCTGAATGTTAATTCTCCCATCCTTTGGTGGTGCACCCTTGCAAAAGCGTCGTAGATACCCATCAATAGTATCTCCACCTGTCCTCAATCCGAATAGTGAAAGATCGACTCCCTGATGAGACAACCCAATCAAGAAGTAGATGTCATCGGTGTCAATGGTAACGTGATGAACGACAATCGTAAAACATTTTTCTTAGGCATTCCAGGTCCTTACCAGCCATGTCAACGGATCTACCTAAGGTTTCATCCCAGGAATGAGCCAGTATTTGAGGAGGCCACAAGTCTTGAGAGCCTACATGGTAGCCAGATCTTCCAAAGCTGCTAAATCATTGGCTTCATGCTCTCTTTCCCTCCACTCCATTTTGAGCAATCAAATGACCTGAAACGACCATTTTAAAGCAATTAGAATCATTTTAGAAACTCATCTCATGTTATTTTTGGCTCAAAATTTGTTTAAAAATAAACCCTCGGCACCTACATGACCACCCTTTTACAGACTAGGCGCAGTTGCACGGAATTTTCCAATAACATTCCAGGTAGGCTGTGATTTTCCATGTGGAAATTTTTATCGACCTGCACAAGCCCAAATGAAAAAAAACTTGCACAGGGCCGAGGGCGCATTTTTTGACAAAGTGTTACTCCAAAAAAAAAAATCAAAGCTCAAAATGAAATTCTAGACGGATAAAAAGCTAAGTTAAAGAGAAATATTCTACCTAGAAGGAACAGTGCACTATTTCGTCCACCGGTTGGCTCGGAATCAGTCTTGGAAGTCTGGTGGTAAAAAATCCTCTCTCTGCTCTCAAATGGTAAAAATGCAAATGGTGAAAATGACTTACCTTTTCCCACCTTTATAAGTTTTCTGGAGCTAAAAAAAAATATTTTTTATGTTTAAAACCTTTTGGGATGGAAAATGACATTTTTCTACGCAGTTATGACGAGTTATTGAGTCTAAATGTGCAGGATAGGTTACAAAGTGAAAATGAATCATTTTGACTTTTTAGCAGATTTTTATCACTTTTCATGCTCTTAAAAAATTACGAAAATCGAAAATAATGGAGTCCTCTTTTAGTCCTTTTCAAACTCTTTCAAAACAAAAAGATTGACAAGTACTTGCTTGTTCGAACTCGTAAAAGTAAAGGAACAATTGTCCACTCAGTATAAGTTTACCCCTTTTATGGACTGAGTTAGGATTGTTTACGAAAAAGGTATACGTTGACCGAACATGGTCAATAGAGTTATCTCTTATATTATTTTATCCTTTTTCAGACCTGAGAGACTTAACCTGACGAAAAAGAACCTGATGGAGTCTACTTATGTTTTTCTTCTGACTCTCTAAAATTGAAAAAAGTCAAGCTTTAATTTCTCTGGGTTACGGTAAAAGAACTAAATGAGTTTCCTTTTTGTGTCTTTTTCAAAAACTCTTAAAATACGATGACATCAAGTTACTTCTTTACTAGACTCATAAAAAACTAAATAGTATAGGACCCGTTAAGCATAACAGGACCGAACCATTCCTTCTTAGGGTTTGTTAAAAATACTTCAATGAACTCATCCGAAGGATGAGCTTACAGTCCAAGCATATGTTATCCTCCTCAAGCGTGTAAAAAATAAAGAGGTACTTGCCAGTAATGGTTGGGGGGGGGGGGGAGGATTGGGAAAAGGTGTCCATTTTACATTATCATTTTTTATAAGGTAGCATGTTGCTCTTGAACACGACATTATGTCACACTCATGTCCAGGTTGGGAAATCCATTTTCCTTACAGTTAATCAAACCTCATTGAAAGTCTTCATGGTTTTGGTTATTATCATTAAGTCATATGTTTCCAAGTCATAGTCATGTCGTTATGTGTTCAAGAGAAGTTCAACCTCAGTTCAAAATCCCTTTACAAATTATATGCCTTCAATCGCGTCAAAAATCCTTAAGTCAGTCCTTGCAAAATATTTTCAAAACTTGACACTATGTTTCATGTCATAGGCTTTCCTACGACATATCACTTCTTATCGACTTCAACTCATTATCTAGGAAGTTGATTTAGAAACCTTTCATACCTTGAAGCCTGCATGCCTTAATGGCAGGTTTCTCACTTTCGACGACATGTTCTCATCATTGGCCTTCGATCGAATGATTCCATGAGTGTTTGACTTCAGATCACTTATTAACACTTCATAGATTGTACTAGAAGTACATTGAGAACCATTTTCATTATTGGTGGTTTCTCTCGTGCTTGTTAACAGTTCTCATCATTGACCGGTAATCAAGTGGTTTCTGCCATGTTCAACTTCGAAACATTCATTCACATGGTTAGATTCATACTACGGATCGAGAGATGGATATCAAGACCTTGGATCTAGATTCATCAATCCAAGTTGCGAGGAGATTTTATATTCATGACTATGTAGACAGATGGTTGCGTCCATATTGTGTCTACCATCTATATGATTTTTAGTTTTTCCATGGTTGTTCATTGAATTCGATTTACTCTGAGTATGGGAATGCCTACCTCAAAGATGATTTTGATATACATTTGCATTGTATTCCTTGAATGTTCCCTATAGGTTTTCAACCATTGCCTCTATTCTGATCCTTGGAATGATAAAGTGCTTCAATATTTTAAACTTGTTTTACAGACTTTGCACTTTAGGGGGCAATTTGTTACATGTCGATTTATAACCATGACACTTGATTAGTTTATGGGTCTTTTTACCATCCATGAACATGTTTGAACCAGCTCCCTTAGAAGTCAAACAACATGAAATATTTTGATATAGATGAGAAATTTGAGAAAAATAGTTGTCACACCTTGTTAAGTTCCACCTGCACCGATTTCTCTAGAGTTTCCACGCAAGTGTCAAAATTAACTCTGAGAACAGCGCAGATTTGTGCTTTCTCTACCACTATAAACCCGTGCAGGTGAATTCTAGAAAGTAAAAATAAAAAGTACATTCTAGAAACATAGTTGGTCGAATATTTCCTAATTGAAAGTTTCCAGGTGATGACTATTCAAACTATAACCCTCAAATGATGCATCTCCATCCCTTTTCTCATGGTAACTGAATCCCACAATGAAGGAGTCTCATCCTCCTCTTTTGGATATGAAACTTCCTCCTCTTGGCCTATAAAATGACTAGAGGGTAGAGGGATTAAGAAGGTCAGAACTCAGAGTAGATAAAATTATGTTGTTGGTTTGAGATTGGAAATCTTGTCATATAAGGAGGAGATTGAAGGCATTTGGGAGGGACCTCATGGCATCAAGGTGAAGGTTGTAAGGCTCCTCTTAATCTTTGATCAATACAAATGAACACTTTCTCCCATTGATTTGTTATGGTTTACAATTGCTTATAATGTTTATTAAGGCAAATTCAATTCCTAATTTCCTTGATAATTAGGTTAAGTTGTTTGGATTACTATATCACATGTGCTTTTGATCCTTTTATGGTCAATGTTTGCAGGCCTTATCAAGCATTGAAGAGTTGCATCGAATCACAACAAGGGATCATCATCGAGCATTTCGTTAAAGAGGTAATAGGCTCATCCATTAGCTATACTTCTTATAATTCGAAGAGGTTCAACTTAGGGAAAGAGTCAGTTCAATTATCTTGTTTGTTTCTTGTTTTCATCAAGGATCTAGGGAGATTGCTCTTGTCCACAAGAGGGATTGTCCAGTGTAACAAGATGATGTGAGCTCTAGTGTGTAATGAACCTTGTTACTTAAAAATGATAAGAAGTCAATGAATACAATCCACTTCGAGGGTGGAACCTCCTTTTACAATGAATATGATACAAGACATGATATGATGAACCTAAGACTAAGTCTCCTTTTTATATATATAGGAGACAAGGGGTACAATGAAAGGTTATGTCCTACATAACAATGTAACAATAAAAATGTACTATATCAATATCTAGGGATTTAATAAGGGTTTTTAGGGTTAATATGGGGTTTTTTCTAGCACTTAACATGCCCCTCTCTTTCAAATAATTGTTGTCCTTGGCAATTAAATAACTATGAATTATTGTATGAATAAATCATCTTCCCATGTCGCCTCTTCCACTGACAGGTTCTTCCATTTGATGGGGTACTTAATAATTTCTCAATTGTTTAACCCTTGTTTCAATTATTGCTTTTAGTTCTAGTGTTATTCACCTATTACGTTCTTTGAGAAACAAACATGGAAAACTATATGTACTCATGAAGATTAAGGCAACTCCAATTTGTAAGTCATACTTCCAATCCTCTACAACAACTTATAGAAACTATAATACCTAGTTGTTAATTTGGTGTCATTGGGGCATCCTTTTTCTTTAGAGTGGTCACAATACCAACCCCATCAATCCTTTACCCTAGATCATACTTCATCCCATTGCTCAATCATCATAACGGTGGATCACTTTTTGAATTAACACACACAACCTTGTCATTTCCCCAATTTTGCATAGGAGTCACATAGGAGCCCCAAATAACATGCATAACCAACTCATACTTTTACCAAAAATTTTATAACTTTTAACTCTCATGGATTTGACTCATACTCACACATAATTGTTCCCACAACCAAGTGCTTCAACCTAAGGCACTAAGTCCTTCTTCTCACTTTTATGGATTCATTTCTTCATTATAAATGAAACAAAGGTTGGAATCTCAAAGTCCTAAACACTCCCTCTCTTTACCTCGATCCTCTTGATCTGGTCATCCAGTATCTTGATGGACCTTGATGTACCACCTTTTTGTATGCTTGAATGTGTTTGGAACTGGATTATTTACTAGTCCGATGTCTAATGCCCGCACGGATACAGATCATAATACTTTAATATGGGGTCCACGTTGTATATGTTTAACTAATGTTGGATTTGAGGATCCAGATATGTTCACTTTTAATCCGGTGATCCAGATGGATCTGCATCTACCACATGAAGTTCAAACTTTACGAAGGAAGGATATATATGAGGTCATATAACTTAATTTACCCACAATGTGTTCACCTTGAATAGAATGTGGCTCCGATGCTTCTAGAAACTTGTGTGCTTTACTAATCCGAATCTTCCTTATTCTTAAGGCTTCACTTTATGGTTTTGGTTGAATTTCGTAAGGTTAGATTGAAAAAAATATTCCATTCAATTAATGGGAAACTTTATCATTCTTGACTATAATAATGTATAATTCCAAAAACAACACCATCTTGGTAATAACAAAGGATTGTTCTGTAAAATTAACCTCGCCACAACTCGACTATTTCTATGCTCTTTGGTAACGATGAATCCTTTCATCAAATTATGCTTTCCACACTTATTTTGTCCTACACATTAGCTCACCAGCAAACCACGATGGTTTATACACACAACCTCAAATTCCCAATTAATTGTTCACACAAATCTTGATTCCGTAATTTAGAGATCAAACCCACATTAACTAAGACACACAGAGATACACTTTGATTCAAATACAAACTAACTCAAATGCACAGATACACAATACAAAGGTTCATTTCCCAATTGATATCCATGTAGAGATTGTATAATATGGTCGAATTACACAGGTTTATGAGCTTTTCGCTACCTTGGCCCTTTCGAATCTAGCAAACCTCTCTTGGTCTTTAGCCTCTCTGGGATACCTTTGTTCTTATATTCTTCTATCTACTTTCCATTTATAAGAATCCATTATGTACAACAATATTGGTGTGTTGATATCCACTAAAAGTGGATCTAATCTTCCATACAAGGAAAATAACTAGTCTAGCCTAAAATTTCCAACTCCTTAACAAATCTCTTCATATAGTACATTACATGCTGATCAAGAAATTATTTCTCATTTACTAAATAAATCTCCATTTAGACTAGAAAATCAAATCCCTCTCTTTAATTATATTAAATTTACTTAAATTAAGGGAACCCACTCCCTTTAGTAAAGGTGAAAATGCCTCTTAGGTCTTGTCGACGAGTAGAATGCCCCTACTTCAGACTCCCTGGGTAAAAATAATTCATGGAATCCTGTTCATGAGTCTACTTCTGTTGGTTGTACCTTTCACCTTAGTTGCCTAACATTTTTCAATTGCAGGTGCATTTACTATGATTTCTCTTCTTCCTGGATCCCAAACTTTGTTTTGTTGTTGTCCACTTGCCTCACTGTCATGATCATCTTAAACAACCTCTGTTCTGATGTTGAAATTTCTTGTTAAATTTGTCTTCTTCACCTTTCGTAGTTGTTGATGTGCTGATGTTTTTCTCATTCTTCGAGGTTTCCATACTTTATTTTGCAATGTTCCACTTTCCTTGTTGATGTATTCTCTTACAATCAACAGATTTATATTGTTGATTGTCTTCTTCACTTCAATATGCCTCCTCTTAGGCAATTTCTTCATAAGCATACATAACTCTTCAATCCCAGTGTTTAGCACGATCCTTTGTTGATTCATGTCGCTGACACTGCTCCATTGTAGCTTTGGTTCAAAATTTATGGCCTCCATTACCATTTCATTGCTCAACATCCATTCTTCATTACTAGACATCTCTTAAAAAATGTTTAAAGAACTTTGTTACCTCCTCCATGGTTGCTTTATGAAATATTGACTTTCATCCTCTAAACTCTCATTTGTACCTAAACATGCACATGAAACAAATTTATAATAATCATTAAATCCTTGAAAATCACCATCAATAATAAGGATGGTTGCTTCCTTTTTCCATTGTTGTTTACAAAATGTAGTCTATTATCTTTCCATGTGCATTAATTCCTCTTTGAACATTTTATTTCTCCTTTTTAGCTCATTGGTGATATTTTATGTTGTCTTCCTCTTCATGCTTTTTTGTTTACAAAATTCATGCAATCCTCCTCAATCCTCGGATTGACTAACCTTTCCTCTAATATTTTTAATTTCACATTCAAATCTGCAATTCCAAGGTTATCATCCTTCATTCCACAAGTTGAAATCTTGTCATCATCCTCTTGTTCTAAATGAAATAAAATTTCATTGTCATGAGACATTTTCATCTCTTCTTCCCTTGTCTCAAATTCCTTTGTACCTATACATACACAATCAACTTTCTTAAAATATGTTAGCATTACATCTAAATGTCATTCTTCACCTTCTTTGTACTCCTTATGTCTTCAAAAGCCAACTTAACTTGGTTCACTGCAACAATAGGTTCTTGCAATTGTTCTTCTATAGTTGCATCCTTTAACCATATACAAGTTTCTTTCTTATTTACTTTGTGAGACAATATTTTGCCTCTTTCATTTCTATGATAGATTATTGATTTTGTTCTTCCTCAGTGCCTTGAAAAAGCATTATTTCATCTCCCCCTCTTCTCATGACAATATTCAATGATTGCCCTTTATATTCAATACCTCCAATCACACACCAATCACTAGTTTTAAAAACATAAGGATATCTAGCCTCCTTTGTTGTTTTTGTTATGAGATCTTCATGTTGAATGAACTTTCCAAGCACTCCATGAACTCATCCCAAATTTGATTTTATTCTTCATCATACTCAGTTGTTTTGAGTTCCTCCTCCTTAAACTAGGTTATCCTCAGGTGCCTCTTATTCATCCTCAACTTTCTTTCAAACAATTCTTTAACACGCCATTTAACCTGTTCTTCATTCTCCATCCACATCTATGGTATTTTTGCACGTTCCTATAGCATCATCATCATTATGTTGAGTTGTTCCCTCATCTCAACCATTTCTTTGTTAAATTCCTTTTGATTCTTCATCTTCATCTTTATGCCATTTGCTTTGGCACTCTCCATTATCTTGTCGTGGCTTTTACTCAAGCCCTTTTCATGACCATTAGTAGTCATCTTCACTCTTTCAATGTGAACTTTCCTATTCCCTTGTGGGTTGTATCAAGCCTATGAAACAACAAGTTTGTTTCACCATACTACAAGTACCTCACTAAGCTTCTCTCCTTTGAACTTGGTCTTTTGGTAACACTGGTTCTCAACTTTGTAACCTTCTGAGCTTCCTCTGCTCCTCTAGGCTTTTACACTTAACTCACTCTTAAGAGTTTCACTTTCTCTTCTCTCTAGACAATTCTACCCACATTTGAAATTATGTAGTTGTCTTGACAACTTCTACCCAACCTTAGCTGGAAGTTGTTCTTCTCTCTTTGTTACACAATCTCTGCCACATTTTCCCTTTACTTGTTTCTACCTGCAATGAAATACTTTGTCAAACTTAAATTGTAAACAATAATACTATATTACCTGTTAAGTCTCAATAGATCTCCTCAAAGAATTTTATAAGTTCTAATTTTAAATTGCTACAAGATCTTTCTAATATTAGTCTTCTCTAAGCTTTTCCAAACTATTATTAACAATTATCCCCAACTCTACTACTTGGTTGGAATTGTCTCTCCTCTGTACAAGATTCTTTGTGTCATGTCTCCTCATCAAACCTTCACTATTCCTTTCTTTAACTTGTTAACACATACATTCATATTTATTATTAAAAAAAAAAAATATGTTACCTTTATGTATGCATATCCCTTTCAACTCTTTAAATATTTTGTTGATACTTCTACAACTTTGATCCCTTGTGTTGGTATTCTTCGAATGCTTTCAATAGTTATCTATAAGGAGAAAGTAGTTTAACTCTACTATGATCTAATACCAAAATTTGATGTCGTTGAGTCATCCTTTCTCTTCATAGCGTGGTGACCTTCCCAATCCTATCAATCATTTACCTTAGATCACACTTCATCCCATTGCTTAATCATCATAACAATGGACTGTTTTTTTAATTAACACACACATCCTCTTAGTTTCCCCAATTATGCAGAGGAGTCACACAGGAACCCCAAATAACTCGCATAACCATCCCATACTTGTACCTCAAGTTTTATAACTATTGGGGTTCATGGCTTTAACCCAAACTTGCACATAACCATGCTCACAACCAAGTGCTTCAACCTAAGGTGCTAAGTCTTTCTTCTCACCTGTTTGGCATCACTTCTTCATTCTAAATGAAACAAAGGTTTAAATCTCAAAGTCTTAACCACTCTCATTGTTTACCTTGTTCCTTGTGAGTCGTTCATTCAAGATCTAGATGGATCTGGATGTACCACCTTTCTGTGCACTCGAATGCATTTGGAACCAGATTGTTTGCTGGCCAGATGTCTAATCATCCACACAAATACAAATCATAACACTTTGATGTGGGGTCAATTCCAAATATGTTTAACCATGTTAGATCTGAATGGATCTCGATATGTTCACTTTCAATCTAAATGGATCTGGATATGTTCACTTTCAATCTGGTGATCCAAATGGATCCAAATCTACCACGTGAAGTTCAAAATTTGCGAACGCTAGACTTGTACGAGGCCAAATAACTTAAGTTACCCTGGATATAATCACCTTTAAATCGAACGTGGCTTTGATGCTCTTAGAAACTTGTGTGCTTTACTAATCTGTATCCAGCTTATTCGTATGGCTGCACTTTATGGTTTTGACTATATTTCCTAAGGAACAATGTAAACTTTGAAACGGGAACTATAAACTCAAAACGGGAACTCTAGCCAAAAAACCTCGAAAAAAACATCAAAAACAGTGCTAAAAAGGAAAAGGGTTGATGCTGGAATAACACATTTTTATTTTCTTGGGTAAATTTTCAACATGTTTTAAAAATGGTGGTGAAAACCAATTTTTTGCGCAAAAATTGTCCAAAAAACACCCTCAAAACGAAAAGTGTTAACGCTGGGAAAACTTTTTTTTTCAAAAGTAAAATTTCAACATTTCGTAATAATGACGTAAAATATCATATCATGACCCCGAAAAACAAAAAAAATTAAAAAATAATAATGAAACATAAAATTGAAATTAAAATTAATTAAAATTAAACAATGAAAACACAACAAAACAAAAAAGGTTAAATAAAAAACATAAAATTAAAATATATATATATATATTATAATATTCATAAAATGTAAAATAAATAATAAATGAAAACAAAATTAATGATAACTAAAAATTTTATATTATATATATAATATAATAATTATATATATAATTGATTCAACAAATAAAAGTAAAAAAAATTATTAAAGAAAAATAATAAAAAAAATGGCCGGAAAGGAAAAAAAACAAACAAACAAATACTAACATTAAGATGTAATGTTGTTACTTAAAAAAAAATATAAAAAGACAGAAATAAAACAAATAAAAATGTTAGAAAAATATCTAAACCATAACAAGAATTTGGAAAAAAAATAAATAGAATTTATATATATAATAATATATATATATATTATATATAGATAAATTAACCAAAAAAAAACAATAGCAAAAGCTAAAAAAGAACTAGTTTAAAAAAAATAGAAGACTAACCAAAAAAATTAAAAAACTAGTAAAATTAATATTAGGAAAAAGATGATTGAATGTTACACTTCCAGAATCTCGCAGAGGAGCTTGCACATGGATCTGCAGGAAATGGCTAGGGTTTCAGGACGGGTGATCTTTGACGCCGCTTCTCTGCAAACCAAGGAAGGGAGAAGATTGGGCTCAGATCGAAGCCCTCAAGCAGATGGACGAAGGGATTTTGAAACGGTGACAGGGCTGTGTTATGGATCTAAAGTAAAAAATGGATTCCACGCTGCGGATCGAAACCTCCACAGGCCAGGCGCGGAAAGTCTCTTCAAGGTATGTTTTCTCCATTGTTCCGAAATTGTAATCAAGGTAGAGTTTGACTCTAAAAGAACAGGCTTCGAAGGAGGGCCGATGAGGGTGAGGCAGAAGCACTTGTGCATGGATTTGGACAAGGAGGCGAAGAACGACAGCCTGTCCATAGACAGAAGACGAGGTCTGGGTTCCCCCCCAGATCTGATGCCATCGTGCGCTGCTTGGATCTGGTGGAGAAGGAAACGCGGGAACATCCAAAGAATTTTTATTCTTGCCCGACGGGATTGCCATCACAGCTCTAGAGAAGCCAGACAGTTTTCTGACAGATGGGCGGGAGCATATGGAGGACCTGAGGGCAGTCCAGGCGCCAAACTTGAATATACATAGATCTCTGATGGATGGTAATAGCATCACGAATCTCTGGTCACGTGAGCTCTCAAAGATGACCGAGTTTGTTATTTGGATGCAGAAGACTCTGAATGAAAAGATCTATCCCAATCTCTATAAGGTCATCGAGACAGATATAATCGATTCAAAAAAGGGTTCCAAGACTGAAGCATGGCCTCAGATCGCTAGTCCTGGCTCCGATGGGACAAGATCTAATCGATTTCAAATGTTTGTTAAAGCCCCCACCGGAAAAACAACATTGCTATGGGCTCTGGCTACAGACGGTGTTACAGATTTGAAGCACAACATTGCCAACCATATTGGATACCCGGTTAATCAACAACATTTAATATATGAGGGCAGATCGCTACAGGATTCTAGATCTATTAAAGATTACAACATCAAGCCCAGATCTACAATCATACTTAATATGGGACTTCGAGGAGGGGCAGCAACAAGTAAATTAGCAGAAGGAGGCAGTGGGTCCAAATCAAATCTAAACCCAGATTCACATCAGCAGCATAGAAGCGAAGGAATATCTTACAAGCATGTTCTACAAAGCAGAAAATCTTCTACAGCTGCTCTAAAGCAAGCCGGATCAGAACCTATTCCATACATAGTGGAGCAACTGCAGCATACACCAGAACTAACGATAGATATATCAAAAGCAGAGGAGGTATGTAATAGCTATGAAAACCTAGCCATTATCTGTCGTTTTAATGGTTTTTGGCCCAAACCATTTGACCTGTTCCATTGGATTTTCACACACTGGGCTCTAGACTGTCAGATCCATCTTTACTCCAAGGGGTTCTTTATAGTAAAGTTCCAAAAAATAGAGGTCAGAGATCTTGTGATTCAGGAGGGACCTTAGTTCTAGGGATCTTTAGGCCTCTTTATCACTCCTTGGTTCCCGGAGTTCGATGCAAACACTTTCATTGTTTCAAGGATGCCTGTATGGGTACGTCTTCATAATCTTCCTCTACATTTCTGGGACCAAAAGATCCTGGAATGCATAGGCAACACTATTGGCAGATACATTAAAATGGATACACAAAGACTGGAGGAAAGAACTTTTACCTTTGCACGTATCTGTGTGGAAGTTGATCTCAGCAAAGGCCTACCGGACTGCATAAAACTGAAGCACAAAGATTGTTGTTGGACGCAGTCATTAGACTATGAAAATACAGCGTTCAGATGTAGAATATGTCGACAAACGAGACATCTTCAAAATGCATGCCCAGAATACAAAAAGGACAGCTGTAGGAAGAATAAGTCTGGCAAACAGCGAAAGGGATGGAAGTTTGATCCACCAGAATCGGAAGATGAGGAAGATTTTGAGAAGGAAGAACCCCTCTCAAATGAGAATAACCGAACAGAAACACAAAAGACACCCCCACAAGAGCCTAAGGAAATGCAACCGGAAAAGAAGCCAAACTTAATGGAAATTAGTGGAACCAAAAGGCAACATTCATCAGACACCTCCGACTCAGATAAGGAAAACCCCCAATCAGGTGATGGGAATCCACTCCAACTCGTCCCCATGGTTCTGTCCCAAGGAGAGTGGCGCAAGGTTGAGAAGAAAAAGGGGTGGAAAACTTGAAAGACCCCCTAATATAATCTCAGTTGCCCCTGTAGTGGAACACCCTCTTTGGGGTTTTTGTTTTTAGCTTCTGGTTCACCATCTTGACAAGCACAAGCCGGGAAATCGTAGAGTTTATCTACAAGCCCTCATATGAGGAGGCCTGTGCATCTGTTCAATTGGTAGTTTTTTCTTTTCAAGTTTAAGGGCAGGACTGAGTTTACTCATCCTATGAGCTCTATGATTTGCAAATCATACAGCAAATGAATGCTTCGGCATATGCTATGTAACTTTTTATCTTGGTAATAAAAAGTTCGATTTTTTCTTTGGAAAAAAATATTAGAAAAAACAAAAATAAATTCAAA
>APFE031361375.1:0-11940 GCA_000404065.3 Pinus taeda | reverse complement strand
TTCATGTGCATTGAAAAATTAATTAACGATGTATAAATATGCAGAATATCGAAAATGCAAAATATCGATCTTCTTCTTTAAATATGCAAAACAATAAAAACCTCACTACAAAAAAATAAAATTAAAAAAATAAAATAAAAACAAGAAAATATGAAGAAGAAGAACACTTCCAAAATTATTAAATTTTCAAAATAATTATTTACATTTCATACATTATAAAATTAAAAGTAAAAAACAAAAAAACAAAACAAAACAAAAAACAAAAAACCTAAAAAAGGGCATGGTGTAGAATTACCACTTTTTTAAATCAACATCGAAATCACTACCATTCTAAAACGCAATGTACATAAAAAAATTTATAGTGCCAAAAACTATGCTCTAAAAAAAACATGTGTGTTCTGCATCGCCCCTTTTCAAAATTGGGTCACTTTTTTGCTATCTTTACAATACAGGTAACAATATTAGTTCAAGTTTCAAAGTTTACATTGTTAAGGTCAAATTGACAACAATTTTCCCTTCAATTGATGGGAAACTTTATCATTCTCGGATCTGATAATGGATAAGTCTAGAAACAACACCATCTCAACAATAACAAAGGATTGTTTCATAAATTTAACCTCACCACGACCCAACTATTTCTCTATCATTTGGTAACAATGGATCCTTTCATCAAATTCTACTTTCCACTCTTGTTTCGTCTTACACATTAGCTCACCTACAAAACTAGATGGTTTATACACATAGTCCAAGATTCTCACTCAATCATTCACACAAAATGATTGATTCCATAATTAAGAGATCAACTCCACGTTAACTCAAACACACATAGATACACGTTGATTCAAATAAACACTAATTATGATACACAAACACATAATACAAAGGTCAATTTATCAATCTGTTGACGGTGTTGGACCTGCCAACATGTCAAGGGGATCTCCCCGGTAAGAATTCCCAATTAGACCTTAGACCATTTGTTGTAGGAGTCTTGGACCCACCAACATGTCAAGGGGATCTCCCCGGTAAGAAGTCCCAATTAGATCTTAGACCATTTGGTGTAGGAGTCCCAGCAGTGGGTTGTAAGGTAATGCCTTGATCGCAGTGTCGCAGAGAGGCAAGTAGAATAACTATGTCAGCAACAAGGGTGTGATTGATGCAATGAATCAAGGAATGTGTATGAGAGGTTCCAACACTTCAAAGGGGGAAGGAGGTGAAGGTGACTTCTAGGTTGAAAGAGATCAGTCCCAACTCGGTTAGGAACACACAACACAAAGGACATGCACAACTTCTGGCGGAGCAGTCCACTCGAATGTGACAGTCACATCATACAAGATAAGATAACACGTACAACACTCACAGATCAGTCTAAGACGAGTGTAACGGTTGTTATAGCAAGGTTAAAGTGAAAGATCTGTCTGATGTCTGGCAGAGCAGTCGACACATACAGTGACAACATTAACAACAAGATTCATATAATTGCATGTGGATTAGTTCATACATAAGTACATAAGTTATACAGCACATGTCATTAAAGCAACCAAAGTAGTCCAACTACAATAACAACATATGCATGAAAATGTGTTGGCTCTTATTATATAAGAAGTGTAAGTCACAATCATACAATACATCCATGTGAACCTGCTAGCCCTAACAGTGGAACGTTACAACCACATCTGCCTGCTCCTCCAAAGAGATGTACTAGCTCTGTGCAGTGGAGAAGCCAAGGCGTGTTACAATATTGTCCAAGCCTTCTTCAAAATAGTCTTTGTAGAAGCTTGGCTGACCAAAAGCCTATACAATGAGTTATGAGGGACTATTTATAGCAAAGGGTAGGGTGACCCTTGACATTCCCCTTTGTGACCATTCAACTACCCTCATGACTCTTCACCTACTCTATGATTGTTACATCCACTCTTGGCACTTGACTTACACTTGACATGACTCAACCTTACAAGGCACATGTACCCATGTAAACAATGGCTTGGACAAGCCAAACTAGACATCATTCGAACTTAGAAAACCATAGAATTCGAAGTGCTCGACATCCTCATGTTGATCAACAATGACATATTGATGCCAAGATTGGTAGTCCTTGAGAGTGTCTGTGTGTTCTACTGTGACATTCATCTGAAACCTGAACCTTGCCTCCATAGCATCTGGGTACACTGCTCTGGCTCCTCTGTCCAACTCGTCTGTGAGCATGCGCATAATTATCTTTACTGTGGCTAGACTAGCAACGTACTTGTGCATGATGTCTGCACTAATAGGCAAGTCTGGGCTAGTGGGGGTGTGCATCAACTCGTTGAAGTAAGATTCAAGCTCATGTTGGACCTGATTCTTGGTCTTCACTTGGGTGAGGGTCCCAAGTGATAGGATCGCATGAGTGTGCACTATAACCTCCATGCTTTTGAATACCTATGCATGGGGAGCTTGTATGCTAGTGATGAGTTGCAGTAGGTCTTCATAGTTCCAGATCTGACTCTGGATACGTGCTTGAATCTCGACTGCATTGGCTTTCATCATCTTTGATAAGTGAAGCGGGGCTCCCTTGTACTTCATCGTCCACGCTTGCATGTTATCAACAACAATATGTATGTTCTTCAAGATGTGTGCTCTTCTCGCATATCACTGCTACCATCCGTGGAGATGAACGACTGCTTGATGCACGGTACCAAATTTAGAGTACAATGCTCACATAACTGTGTCCAAGGACAATACTTCATCTAGTATTTCCTTTTCGGTTCAGCTCGGGTGGACATTGTCACCAAGTATCCTCCCTGCTTGGCCACCTATAGGTCCTTCGCCATTCGCTAATTCTCAGCTATGAGAAAATGAACAGTTGAGCTAATGGCTTCGACATACACTCTAGTTGCATCGGCCAACGCAGCTAGATGCTTGTGCACATCAGTCACGATCACTTGCTCTTCAAATTGTGCAAAGGATGTTTGATCCTCCAGAGTCAGTACTCTCTGAGACTGCACAACTCTGTGATGAGATTCGTTAAAGGAGATGTTGTGCATATCTGCTTCTGGTTGACCACCAAGGATCCCAGTGCCTCCTTGGTCATTCGAGACTTTCTCATCATCAGGATGTAATGAAGCGGGTGAGTCAACCTCTTTGTGGTGAGCCATGAGGTTGGTATCCTGTTCCAACCCCTGTTGCTCCATGTCTGCATCCAACTATTCAAGCACCTATTCTATCTCATGAGCAAAGTCTTTCCCCTACGATGGTTCACCATGTTCGCTTGATGCCAGCTATTCAGATGAATCAACTACTTGTACGGGCGTTGCTTCGTCTGTCTGCACGTGATGCGTCCGCTACTGAATTTGTTGTTGTTGCACCTCCTGCTCATGTTGGTGCAGCTCTTGTTCTTTCCGAAGTTGCTCCCTCAACTCATGCAACTCCTTCTCTGCTTCTTCCATTCTCTTCTTATCCCTCTACCTTCGCGCGATTCTCTTGTCGCATTACTACTTCTTCGCCTAAATAACCATAGCTACTTGTTTTACAAGTGAATCTGCTCGAAACTTGCAGCTTTGCTCCTCCTCCATGCGGTCGACAATCTTCCTCTTCCCTTTGTCACACACAAGTATGCTTGGCTCTGCGGCTGCTGCTACTACTACTGGTGCTCTCTGTGGTACTGCTTCATGTTGCTTTGCTAACCACTCTACAACGAAGCTGACCTGTTCATTGGGTCTGGAGGAATTGTAACAATATCTCCATGAGTCCTCCTCGGCCCAATGGCATGCCCATGGATCCAGTTGAACTGAACTCTCATGTAGTGATCCTTCACAATGAAATGTGGGTCACATGATTTGTAGCTTCGGAGGTCGAAAGGATACTTCCTCATCTACGCTACTTCGACATCTAATTGCTTGACACTTTGGATCTCATATAACCCAATGCGCAACGGGAGAGTGGGCCAAGGTGCCTTCTTCTTCCGCTGCAATCTAGCTGTCAATCCTGCCGAGATGTGGTACACTACTTCCTGCATGACAAGCATGTCCAAGGCGAACTTTGGCAAAACATGTGGAAACTTCTCCGCACTGAACACTCGAATGAACGTGCCAAACAGTGAGGCATACCAATCTGAAATGCCTAGCAATACCTTCATTGCTTCCTCCGGCATGCAGGATGGATCTTGTTCGAATATCAACCTGTACACTAGGGTGACAAAATGGTCGGACAACCATCTGATAACTCCTCTAAAGCTGCATTCAGACAACAACTTGAAATACGTGTTCACAACAGTCTCCGTCAGTGACCATACCCAATCCAAACCTGGGAACTCATGTCGGGCACAAACTATATCTAGAATGTAAGCGGACATATAAATCTTTGCATGCACACCATTGGGTGACTGTCGAGCCTTAGTGACTTGCTCCTTCAGCTGATAAGCCAGTATGTTGGACCAGTTGCATGGTCTTCCTTCTCTAGCTAGTTGGTCTGGTGTGACCACACAACTATGAGGGAAGGTCTTAGTGCTTGCTTGGCCACTAAGTTGACATGAAAATATGACCAAGTATTGGTATTCCTTCCTCAATATCTTTGTCTTATAAATCTGATTGGGTGTCATCCTGAAATGAGCTGGCTCCTTTACCCAATCCTTTAGAATGTCTCTAGAGTGGCCTCTGTTGTTGGGCAAGCTGAATGGGGGAGTCATGACAGTCATGGGCTCGGTCATCTGATAACATATCATTGTATTCTCGTGCCCAGAAGGTTGCAAGCTTTGTCCCATTGACACTTCTCAAGGTCATCGTCTCGAAGTCAGTGTGAGAGACCATCTAGTGAATCATGTCCGCACATGGGAGCATGGGGTATCTGCATGCAATATGGTACAAGCTGGACTTATGAATGTTCACATACACCTAACGATCTTCAAGGTCTTCCCCAAAAGTACCTGTGAATGTTTCATTCACCTCTTGCCACTTCAGTTTAATGTCCTTGTCTAGATACAACTTCGTATCTTCATAGAACGGAAAACCAGAGGACACCTACTCGGTTGCTGCTCCAGCTACCATACCATCAGTGTCCTGAGATCTTGTTCTCTTAGAAGCCATTGAGGCAGATTAACACCTGAAAGATCTGGAAACAAGCAGCATGCATGGCAAGAAATATATCAGTGAAAACAAAGCAAATCTGGGGAAGGACATAGCACATACCTGGGAAACTGATGAGAAAGATTGCACAAATTTCACTGGGAGCCTGAGTGATTGGCTGCCAGAACTGCGCAAAAAGTAGTATAGGCTATCTGGGAGGCTGGACTGGCTTCTAGATCTGCGAAATGCGCAATCCAGTAAGGTAGTTAGCTGCTAGGATTGCGCAATGCACAATCCTAGCCGAGAAGGACTGTTGGCCCAGGGACAAATTTGCGCAATTTCTTGGGCCAAGCAGCCATTGTCCTCCAAGAATGCGCAAAACACTCCAGGAGGCCAATGTTGAGCCAAAATGCACAAATCTGGAGAGGAGGGTGAGCCTTCCTTCCCCAGATAGCGCAATGCAACCTTGGTGAAGGTAGAGATTGGACCAAGGTTGGCCCGACTTGCCAATGGGAAACTGAAAGCAAGTAAGTTGATGGAATGAATGGAGACACTAATTGATAGCAGAAGTGATAAAAAGTGCATGCAAAATATGAATGGAAGATTCAGCAAACAAATCAACATGCATGTGGGTGAGGTCGTTTGCCGGTTGGGCGAACATCCGTGCAAAACAGTTTCATGCATGTGATAGCAGTGAGATAGTGATGAAAAATGAAACAGAGCTAGGACAACATAGAATACATGTAAATGATAGTAGGCACTCAAAGAAATCAAGAAAACAACACTCACACAAGTGAATACACAAAAAGCGACAGAAATGCTAAAAAAGACAAGTTGAGGCCACTTACCTGTGAATAGTTGAGTCAAATGTGTCGAAGAGTCCTGGATGTGTTGTGGGATGTCAGAGCTCAAAGATCAATGTGAATGAATGAGCTCTGATGTGTCAAATAAATAAGTTTGGTCTCATGACCCGCATGCCACAAATCTAGGAAAAAATGACACTTGAAGGGAAAACTCTAAAACAACTTTGCAAGTAAACCCCGACTGCTGAAAATAGCTCCCTAAATCATGGGATGCATTTTTCATGTTGTCTCTTGCTATTCCAGGAAGATCAATTCATGCATGCAAGTCAAGTTTTCTCGGTCCTGGGTGGAACTCATCAACCGGATTGTTCATGCATGCGAGAGCTCAACTGCTAGGGAAAAATGCACATTCTTGGCTTGGAGCTAGGCTGACTACCCAGGAGGTTTGCACAATTTCTGGGAAAAGCAGCTGACTGTCATCTAGATTTGCGCAAATCCTACGTTAAACAGGCTGCTGTTGGGAAAATTTATGCAAATCCCGCTGGGAGGGTTAGCTGATAGGATTGCGCAATCTTGAAGCCGAGCAGGCTGTCAGAGAGGATTGTGCAATTCCTGGGGGGAAGGTTGGTTTCCCTCCAGAAATGCACAATTTTCCAAGGGAAGTTGCTCAGCCTATAGCTGGACCAAGTCCGGGTAAGCATCTTGTCAGGGGAATGGATCGACTGTGATCGACAGGTTGCCTTTGTGCGCAGAAAACACTGAAGCTTGAGTACTTGACGAAGCAAGACAAAGTGTTGTGTAAGGTTGGTAGGGAGGCTCCAAAACAGGCTAAGGCAAAATTTTGGAGGGTGGTTGTAGCTGCTACAACACAATCAATATCACACAAAGATTGTACAATATGGTCGAATTACACAAGTTTATGGGATTTATGCTACCTTGGCCATTTCCAGTCTAACAAACCTCTCTCAATCTTTAGCCTCTCTAGGCTACCTCTATTCTTCTCTTCTTATGTTCTTCTGTCTACTTTCATTTACCATAATCAATTATGTAAAACAATGTTGGTCTGCTGAGATCCACTAAAAGTGGATTTAATCTTCCATACAAGGAAAATAACTAATCTAGCCTAAGATTTCTAACTCCTCAACAAATCTCTCCCAATATTACATCACATGTTAATGAGGAAATTATTCCTCATTTCCTATATAAATCTCTATTTAAACTAGAAAATAAAATACCTATCTTTAATTACATTAATTTTGACTTATATTAAATTAAGGGAACCCACTCCCTTTAGTAAAGGTGACAAGACCTCCTAGGTCTTGTTGACATGTAGAATGCTCCCACATCATAATTTTTCTGGACACATACACCGTGAGCCATCCATTTTTGAAACCATCATCATTGGTGAAGAGAAAGCACTTTGTTCAGGTTGAATGATGCTAAAATCTAACCTTTCTTGAATTGGATGCTCAATCTCACTTTTCTATGTATGTGGATACTTGTAAGTGGCACACTTCTATGTTGTGAATGAATTACATGGTCATGGTCTCAAGTAGGTGGAAGACCTTTATCCCTCTCTCCACATACCTTGGAATGATCGTTGATAACTTTTCATATATCCATTGGAGTAAAGGATATTTATGTTTGAACATATATTGAGTACAATTTTTTATTTATACCACAGTGTCCCTTTTTGAGTACTTTTGTTATGATATTAGAACTTATCACTCTATATGGTTTCCCTTGGATACCTCTACACTCAATTTCCTCACTTTTTGAGGAAAAGCTCATGAAAAGATCTTGGAAATCAAGGGCTATTATTCCCGATGATTATAAGCGTTAGACCCATAATACAACATCAACACCACCCAGTAACATTTCAATCATGGGACTATCAAATAAATACTCCCCCATATTCATCTTAATGCTATGTCACTTCCCTAAACAATTTATGGTACCTCCATTTGCAATCATTACTTGATATTTTGTTGCTAGGATGCAAAGAAATTAAGAAGTTTCCCCAATTTGTAATTGATGAAGTCATGGGTACTACCAGAATCAATCAACATTGTTACCTTATTAATTTTCATATATCCTTCTATCTTGAGGGTTTGTGGAATATTTATGTTAGGCAATGCATGAAAAAGGTATTATTGGAGTAATCTCTTATAGCTCTAGATCTTGTGACAATTCCATGTATTGATCTTCTTCCTCTTCACAGCTTATGTTGAATAATTTCTTCTTGTTGCATTGATGCTCCTTAGTATACTTTTCTCACAATTGAAACATAGTCATTTTTGTCTTCTTTCATTCACTTGCTAAGGTGTCAACCTTGTCAGTTGAGTGAGGCTAAGAGAGGGAGCATGATGTATTGATCTTCTTCCTCTTCACAGTTTATGTTGAATAATTTCTTCTTGTTGCATTGATGCTCCTTAGTATACTTTTCTCACAATTGAAACATAGTCATTTTCATCTTCTTTCATTCACTTGCTAAGGTGTCAACCTTGTCAGTTGAGTGAGGCTAAGAGAGGAAGCATGATGTTCTCAATAATTGTTAGTGAGCACTCTTGTAGTAGCCTCATGTTGGACGCTTCACATCAAAGTTCCCATAACAAGGTCTAACAAACTGTCCTCTGAAATGTTCTTTACCCTAACACTCAGCTTTTGGAATTGTTGAATATGTTTTGTAATTGGAACTATTTACCGAATATTTATGAATTGACTAAAGAAAGTATTGCTCTTAATATGCCCATAATGTGTTATCAACTCCTCCATAAAAATGGAATAAGATAAAATAGAATCCTTTTTCCTTTCACAAATCCATTGATACTATTATCACTCTAGGAAACTCTCCTAGGTTGCAGCTCGGAGATGCCTGGTAACATATAATCTTCAATATTGTTCTCTGAATTATTGGAATGGATGATGGTTTGGATCAAGTCAGATAACTATTTCAGCTCTATTCTCACTCAAGACATGCATTAACACCTTCAACAATACAAGGCTTTAGACCACTAATGCTCAATGGTTTATAGATTCAATGGATAGATGGAGAACACTGACTGTACCAGCAAATGCATACGTAAACACATATGAATGGCTAGCTACAGAAAGTAAAGGAAACTTGCAAATCTAATTTATCAATGTAGAGATAATATGATAGTTATCTGGCATTAGACACAGCAAAAAACATGAATAACCTATTCAAGTGCAATCATAGAACAACAGAGAAAATGGACATTGAACATATAATAGCAAAAGAAGCTTACATTGCTAGAAAGAATATGAGAAGCTTGAAGGAACAAAGTAGTAACAATCTCCAGAAGTTGAACCCTTAGTCCATTTAGTTTTTAGCCTTTTATAGGCCTTTTACAATGCTCCTGAGCTCTCAAAGGCCCTGAGTCTTAATTTGTCTTATCTGTCTTGTTAACTAATTGATGCCTTGACTAGGCAAGCATGGGCTTCGAAGGTTCCTTCTTCTGACAAAAGAATAACAGCATTCAGGTGGTTTGTTGTGCTGGCAGGGAGCTCTCTCGTTCCAGAGATGCCCCATAATCGATTATGTTGTTTTTGGGTTGAGCACTATCGATGCCCCATGATGTTTCTATTTATTTTGGGCCAGCTACATGTTGTGTTGCTCCATGACCACTTTGTCGATTTTGGATGAGTTGTGCGTGCTGTGGCCCTTTCAAATGTTTAAAAATGCATGCTTTCTGTTAACACAGAGCAATGTTGCCATATTGTGGACTTCTACCGAAAATAATGATTGTTTCTGTTTTAAAGAGAAAATGCTGCAACAATGAGAAATCTCGCCCATCTCTATCCTTTTTGGACTTCAAAAGTCATCAAAAATGGTTTATTCCTCTATCGGGTCCACCCTTCGGGTCGTTGTCGCCTATCATAGACGGCCTGGTCCCTTACTCCCTTTGTATTTTGAAATACACTTTAAAAACTCCGAAAACACATGAAAATGGCATTTGGCGGACTTCAAATATTATATATTTCATTTCCCGGACCCTTTTGGGTCCGAGACTCATTGCTATTGGCGCTACCAAGCTTCCCTTTGTAATTCGTTATATAATGAAAATACACAAAAATGCATTGAAACTAGACTTTTTGCGGACCTCAAATATTATCAAATACTATTTAGAATACCGTCGGGTCCGCATCATCACATCACACATACGAAGGTGTAAAGGATCTGCCCCTTGGTGCTGCTCTACTGCGATATAGCAATGAGATCTGATCACAATCGCTTATTGCTCATGCCCAGGGCCCTTACTATAATCGTCGATACCTCCGCCGATGAGACCCATCGATCCGATCATAGAAGATCATTGATCGGCGGTGTCTTGCACCCATCCTTAAGTCATCCTCTCTGTAGTACTGATTGCGATTTGCCACTTATATTTGGGTCGTTGATCAGCTGGACCTAACGGCTACTGTGCATTGCTCAGTCCAAGCCTCTGATACTTGGTTTTTTTACCGTTTTAATGTGTTTAGCCTCCCGATAGTGTTTGTCTGCCCTTCCAAGGGCTCTCCTCTTGCGCTTATTTTGATCTTTGGATGATCTTAAGCAATATTTGAAGACTTCAAGAGCATATATGGGTCCATTGGCATGATTTTAAGCAAATTTGGAGACTTTGTGGCTTATTTGGATCCAATTTTGGGCCATTTGCCAACAAGGTTAACATTGGCTCCTTCTAGGGATGAAATCCTCCCTGTGAGGTTCCAAGAATCACAAAACAATGCCTTTCCTGAAAAAACAAAATCAAATATTCCTCTTAGTGTTCCATTGGGCATGGAGTCTATTTTGTAATGAAAATAAAAACTGGGAAAAAACATATTTACAATGACAAGGCTTTAAAGACTTAAACAAAATAGAGTTTCAAGAACCGCCCATTTACTGGGCTACCAAAAGTATCGCCTCCTTCCAGACTGTGCAAATTAAATGTATTATTCTATTGAATTTGAGCGATGACAAATGGACATGTCCATAAGGAGTCAAACTTGTCATGATTACCTTTCTTTTCTTTAAATGCATCCCATTTGAGGACCCAGTCACCAACTTGGAAATTGTCCACCTTTTCCTTCCTGTCAAAGGTTTATTTGATTTTCTTCTGATGAGCCTTTGACTTCTCAACCAACTACTCTCTGATCTGCTATAGTTCAACTAGGTTATTCATTCTCCGTACCACGTCATTCTCTTCGTCTTGTTCTTCTTGCAAGAATTTAGCCACAGGGAGAATCAGCTAGATAGGGAAAATAGCATCAATGTCATAAACCAGCTTAAATGGAGAATTCCCTATGGAATTTTTGATGGTAACTCTGTCAGCCCATAGTGCAAACTTCAACTTGGAATCCCAGTGCTTTTTGTTGTCCTCTAACAGTTTTTTGATTACCCTTACCAGACTCTTGTTAGATGATTCTGTCAGGCCATTGCCTTGAGGATAATATGAGGTAGAATGCACCACTTAAATGCCCATGGATTCAGTCATGTCCACCAATTCTTTTGCCTTGAAAGTTGCTACATTATCCATGACTAGTTTGGTTGGGCAACCAAATATAGTGAAAATATTCTCATTCAAGAACTTTATGACAACTTGGTGATTGGCATTCTTAGTGGGTATAGCCTCAATCCACTTGGTGAAATAATCAGTGGCTACTAAGATCCATTTGTGTTGGTCACTGGAATGTGGGTTGATCTCACCTATAAAGTACAAGCCCCACTACTGGAAGGGACCATTAACATGTACTGGCTTCAAGGGCAGAGATTTTAGATGTTGCCTTCCTGCAAACCTTTGACACTTGTCACAAGATTTCACAAAAGAAAACACATCAGAGAACAGAGTAGGACAATAATACCCAGCCCTCAGGATTTTGAACATTGTGGTTTTCCAATAATGATGCCCTCCACAGATGCTAGAATGGAACTGGTGTATGACTTCCACAACTTGTTCTTTATCTAGACATCTCAAGAATATTCTTGATGGGTCTTTCCAATAAAGCAGATTTTTATTAATGCAGAATTTGGCTGATTTGAGTTTAATGGCTCGGGCTTGACTTGAGTTAAGCCTGTTGGGTTGTGTTATATTCTTTCC
>APFE031361365.1:0-16027 GCA_000404065.3 Pinus taeda | reverse complement strand
GTTTGACGAGGATTGTGATTTGGCTAGTAAATTCCAAAGAAATTCCAAAGACAATACCGAGAACCTTTTGGCATTGAGCTAACTGAGCTTTGCAGTTCCCAATACCTGATTATTTGTAATGGGATCAATAAGTGGCCTTCGATTTGACTAGTAAATTCCAAAGAATTTCCAAAGAGAATATCAAGAACCTTTTTGGCATTAAGCTAAGTGAGCTTTGCAGTTCCCAATACCTGATTATTTGGAATGGGATCAAGAAGTGGCCTTCCTCTCGCTAGATGACTTGTATTCCTGGGCATGGCAACAATGTTGTGGACTATGTGATATTTGATACTTAAGTTCTTCATTGTATTGTTAATTTTTACCACTTAAATGACCATGAGCCTGACTCTGACCATATACCTCTCTCCTTAACCCTTAACCTTGATCTGTACACCAACCACATAGATAAGAATGATGAGAGTCCAAGACACATGCATTTTAAGAAAAGTAAAACAAATCTCTTCCTAAAATTTTAACGAGGGATCTCGATTGCTTAACATATAATGACAACATTGATCACATATACCACAATTTTAATACTATCCTCTCCACTACTATTAAAAATTTCTTTAAATATGTATCATATAATAAGTACAATAAGTCTTCCAACTCGTGGTATGACAATGATTGTAAATATGTCAGGAAAGCAATTAGAGATGCTCCCAACGAAACTGTGAAGGATGAAAAAATGAAGGTGTACAAATCTCTTATCAAAAGGAAAATAAGAAAGTATATAAACAAGAGGCAAGATAATCTCCTTAACCTCTCTAAGGTTGAGCCTATGAAGTTTAGGAGGATCATTCTTGTCCTTAAATCAAAAGAAAATAATTTGATCCCCTTAAATGAACGAGATGTCTATCTTAGGAATCTTTATGACTCCTTAGACACCATGACCTACATCAAAAGCACTCCTATAGAGGGAGATACTTTTTCTTTGGAAGATGTGGATTCCAAAATTAAGAAGCTTGCTAATGGGAAAGCTAGGGATATTGAATGGTACCAAGTTGAAATTCTTAAAATTGGAAGGTCCATCCTCACCCCGCACTTGCACAATCTCCTCAACTTGGTAGTAAAGGAAGGCTTCCCTAAGTTGCGGATGCAAATCCTTCTTGTGCCAATTTAAAAATTGGGGATAAAATAATTCCCTCTAACTATAGGACTATCATGATTTGCCACATTTTAGTCAAGTTGTACAGGCTCATTCTGCAAAATAAGATTAGGACTTGGCTTGAAATCCATGGTAAAAGAGTTGTTGGGAAAGTTGGTTTAGAAGACATCACTCTATGATCAACCACCTTGTCACACTTAGGACCATTGCTGAGAATTTTAATAACATTAAGACTGATCTCTTCTGTTATTTTGTTGACTTTAGAACATTTTTCGACATGGCTCCCTAAGAGAATTTATGGAAAAAGATCGATGAGACAATGGTTTTTCATGAGTTAAGCGTCATTGATATTAGATTATACGATAATGTTATTGCCAAGCTTAAGAGCACCGAGGGTTGGTCTACTGATATTAAATGCAACATCAGTGTTAAGTAAGGTTGTGCCCTATCCCCTACCCTTTTTTGCATTTACATTGACAAGCTTGAGGAATGCTTAGAAGCTGTTGGTTTTGAAGGACCCAAACTCGCTCGTATAATCATTACTCTTCTCCTCTATGTTGATGATATCTTTCTTCTTATTGGGATTCTCGACAATCTCAATAAGAAGCTTAAAGCCCTCCATGATTAATGTTCCAACATGGGTATGACTCTTAATACTAACAATATTGAAGTTATGATTATTAAATCCAAAACGATCGCCTATGATAATTTCATTTATTATAAGAATTACTTAGAGAATGTTTATTCTTAGAAATATTTAGGTATTGAAATCCATCATCAGCTCAACTAGAACTATAGTATTGAGAAAAGGATTATAGGAGGTTCAAAATCTTACTATGAGCTTGAAAAAAATTAAAAGACAATAGATATTTGGGTTTGGAGTAAAAAAAAAGTTCCTCTTCGAGACCCTCATCACCCCTGTTATTTTATATGGATCCGAGGTATTCTGTTGTAGTCTAGCTAGAGATTCATGGAGACAAATTCAAATGATCCAAAAGAGATTCATAACCGACAACCTCAAGATTAAAGGTAACACTCCCTATCCCATCCTCTTAATTGATGCTATCATTTCCCCCATTTAATGCACAACTATGTTTAGATATTTTATTTATAAGAAGAAGTTATATGACATGGAAGACAAGAGAATCCCAAAAATTGCTTCTAACTTTAGTCAAAACCACCTTCGACTCAAGCAAAGGTGGAGCAAGGATGCTATGTCTTGGCTCGATTATTGGGAGATAAAGGAGGAGATCATCGTGGAGAATAAGAATAATATTAAAAACATCATTACTTCCAAATTGAAGGATAAGTTATGGAGTGATAAGGAGTTGGGGGGGAAATAAAGTTAAGATACTATAAGGATGTTATCAACACTATGCTTTCTAACCAAAATTATCTTTTTATCTTGACCAATGCTAAGAAGAGAATGAATATTGCAAGGATTATAACTAATTTTCATGATCCCCAGAGTGAGACCGAACATTGGACTATTCCCAAGATTCCTTGGGATGAGAGAATATGCCTCCTTTGTGATAATAAGAGAGTCAAAGATGAAAATCACTTTCTCTTAGATTTTTCAGCCCTTACTCACATCTGCTCTCATTTCCAAAACATTTTCCTCACTACCAACCTCTTTGACTTGTTCAATCAATAAAACTACAACGACCCTAAAACACTTCTTTCTATCCTTTTTTATCATAGAAATAAAACATTAAATAATCACAATTAACTACTTCTTTCTTAAGGTTCAACAGACCATATTAGTCTTAGTTGACGTTAATCATCATCATCATCATCATTAAAATATTTTATTTATGATTCACATTCTATATATTAAAATATTAATATATACTCGAAATCATATTTGGAGGTAGAAAACATATACCCATAGGTCTTTCTCTATCACACACACACACACATATTTAAAATGTTACATGTCAACTTCGTATTAAACTATTAATGAATTACAAATCTCCTTAAAAAGCATATTAATGGAATAATAATTATATAAAATCCATGTTAATTTGTTTTTAACAAAAACACACATATCCTTCATTTTATATAGTATATACATAGTTGACATTGAAATATTTTATTAATGATTCATATTCTATAAATTATATTGTTAATACATGCCCCAATCCTATTTAGAAGTAGGAAACATATATCCATAGGACTTTATATATATGTGTGTGTGTGGTGTTGGTATTATACATATCAAACTCTATATTTAAAAATGAAATGAATTACAAAAAGTATCTCTAAAAAATCATTAATGAAATAATAACTCTCTCTCTCCTCTCTCTCCTCTCTCTCTAATTATAACTATATATATATATATATCTATATGTCATTTTTATATTTTATTTATGATTCACATTCTACACATTAAAATGCTAATACATTCACCTCTTATATTTGCAAGTAAAAGACATATATCCATAAGACATTTTTTCTTATTTTCTCCAATTATTTTTGTTATAAATATTTTTTTAAATGTTGTATTTTAAAATGAGGGAAATGGAGGAAAATTTACATCAATAATCATAAAATAGAAATGTGTCACTCAAATATGTTCTCTATGTGAATTAAATGCAAAGACTCACTAAAAGAAAGTGACAAAATTTTAATAAATTCCAATAGATTTCTTCCTTTTAATAAATTTTATTATTTCAGCTCAGGGCGGTCTTAAATTGGTGATGATCATACTATAAATTACATATTATTTTTTTGACAAGACAGACATTCTAACTACTACTAATTTAAATATGAAGCCATAATATTTCATTGTCATACTCATGAAAAACCTCAAATTTATAAAAGTAAAATCTCTTTCAAAGTTCCACATCTTACTTTTAGGTGAGAATTTAGCATCTCAACCTAACCACTACTAATTTCAATATGAAGCCATAATATTTCACTATCATGTTCATAAAAAACCTCAAATTCATCATCCTCTAAAAACTTTTCTTTATTGTATTTTTTTTTAAAGTAAAAAACCCTTAAAATGAAAAAGACTTGTTTTATTTTACCAATTACTTCAAAAATAAATTCTCATAAATATCCCAACAAAAAATAAATTCACATGAATGCTATAGAGCTCTCTGCTTCTCCATAAACAAAATCTATTTGAGTGCCATAGAGCTCTCTGCTTCTCAATAAACAAAATCTATAAAATAATCAATATTTTGGGATTTATCCATACAACCAAAACTTTACCATACCACTCCTTTCTTACAATTTAAACAATATGTTTGAATTCTTTGACTTATTCAGAACCCCAATATGACGTATATTGTACAATTTTCATTCCTACAATCTAGGTAAGTTTAGTAGTGTGTGGAAATTTAATTCTCTCACTATGTAACATGTAATAGCTTAGCAAGTATATGTGCACTAAAATATAAGGCATAAAATGATCGTTTAAAACTTGTTTAGAATTTATCGATTTGTGTATCCATTCAAACCATAAAATGACATAAATTTAGAAGAAACATTTCGGAAGTATTGATATCAATACTGTAAAAATCAAAGCTTTATAAACACTAATAATCGAAATTCCTTGCCCATGCTGAATTCAAATGATATTGTTATTAAACAAAGAAATTTAAGGTTTTGATCTCTATACATCAAACTAAAAAAATTATTATTGTAATAAGCTTCATTTTTTTGAAAATTTGATGATTTAAATATTTTGACCAAGAAGCAGAACTCTAAAGTCAAAATTAATAAGAAGGTTTGGTTGTTCTTTATGCCCAACATTGGAACTCTACGTGCCATGACCACTATGAATTAATTCATATTGCAATGGATTGGCAATGATAGCCCCTAGTATACCATAGAAATCTGTCAAGATGATCTTCAAATATTTTAGAATTAATATGCGAGGCTAAAATATATGAAAATGCATAATTGCATATAACAGTACAGTACATTTCAGTGTTGTTCAATGCTTACAACAAAGAACGAACTGTTATGATTAGCATATAGATCGCATCGATCAATGCCATCAATTCTCTGAGTAAACTGTACAAGACAACTTTTCTTCCCAAGAGCAGGATCCGTGAAAAAACACGTAAACACATTGAATT
The DNA here is from genome assembly GCA_000404065.3 of Pinus taeda. Lineage (NCBI taxonomy): Eukaryota > Viridiplantae > Streptophyta > Pinopsida > Pinales > Pinaceae > Pinus > Pinus taeda. The sequence goes on along the minus strand of APFE031361365.1, from coordinate 10,789 downwards.
AGGAAGAGCTTTGTTGCTGTTTATATAATGGTTCAACAGGAAGAGGCCATTTATAGAGACAGTAAAAACTGGGACCTAAGCGGAGAAATGGTCGATAACAGTCATTCTTCAGTATAATGATTAATGAATATCATATGAGGAAATCAACAGACAAATAAATATTTAAACATAGCAATGAATATACCAATGCATTCATCACGCCGACTTTCTTGTGGTGTTGGAAACCAGGTCTCTTTTCACAGGATACATAAACTAACCGCGGTAACTCATTGCCATCATTATCAATTCCCCCACTATGACCTAAGAATACATGGAGGCGAAACTGAAAAATTCAGTACTACTAATTTCCATTACTTGTAACGTATTTAGCATGTTAAGAAAAGGAAAAGAAAATTATGATGCCACATATAGATTATAAACGAAATTCAAAGCTCCTGAGTGGATGACTACTTGATACCTAGCTCATTCCAGGATGGTGTCTAAAGGACTTTATGGTGGTTGCTTCTAATGGTTCATCACAATGGGCCATATCCTTCAATGCGTTGTCAACACGGTCTCTGGCATTTATAGTTGCCCTAAACAATGCAATGGCACGAACAAGATCCTTCTACAAAAGTTGTATCCACAAAATTTCAATTACTTCGACCCCAACACCCGAGTCATCAGTAAAATAGCATGTTATAAGAAATATCAGAGGACATAGTTCGCCTGAAGGTGCTTGGCTCTTTCGTAGGGGTGTCTCCAAACGAGACCTTATACAAAGCATAAAATGCTTCTGTTTTTTGCTGTATTTTCAAAAAGTCAATCGGCTTTTCCTGAGCAGAAAATGGGGATGTGTTGTTCTGCTCATAGAACGGGATAACGTCAGGCTTTCCTGGATAAAAAGGCGAGGACTCGACCGCAAATTTCATTCCTTTTGTTTTTACAGTCTATTTCACCGGACGTGCAAAATGATTCCTGTGCTAGATGTTCCATGCGCATTTTCGCCTTAAAAATCTTTGTATCAGTCAGACATTCGAAATCAAACACGTCATCCTCTACTTTTCTAGGCCATAAAACATCAGTTCCAGCCTAACGATTTATGTAATGGCTCCTCGACTTCACACGGGCACCACGTTACCAGCGGCGAGATGGATCGTCCCATCATTTTACTCAACTGCCACCATTGTTCAAAATCATTTCAATTTCGATCAATTCGAATTAAAATGCGTTGCTTCACGCTCTCCTGCTCATGAGCAGTCGATCTGCGACTCAGACGAAGCATCTGCCTGAGTCGCATCTGCTGCCATATTTGGTTGAGAACGCTATTCTTTTAAAATAAATAAAATTAGCATTTGCATCATATGTTGCAAAGGAAATGCGGTAAAGCAATGAAGAAGAATGGCACTTGATATTGCAAATTATCATTAAATGTTGGAAACAGCATCATGATAATTTATATGAAATCGATAGAGTTTTGAATTTATCCTTTCATCCAATAATCCTTAGATAAGCTGCCCACTGGAAGAATGGCACTTGATATTGCAAATTATCATTAAATGTTGGAAACGGCATCATGATAATTTATATGAAATCGATAGAGTTTTGAATTTATCCTTTCATCCAATAATCCTTAGATAAGCTGCCCACTCGTCATCCTAGTCAACTCTAGATGTGATGTTGGGCAAAACAATTTATAGTCAGAATATCAAGTTACCTATAATACAAATCAAGCAAGCACACTCATGAGAGGTTTTCACACTAGTACTTTACTTCCTCCTCATCATAGCTTTTCACACCTCATGGAGCTGCCTCTTGACTACTTTACCTTTCAATATAGTGTCACTATATCTCGTTATTCATCCATTGACGATGATGGTGTGACATTGGCCTACCATGAAACAGTTCAGGCCTACCAAGGCAAGTCTTGCAATTTCATTACTTGAACTATACGCTGCTTCTGGGCTGCAAAAGCATCATTATTCCATTAATTACCAAGTTCATGATCTAACATCCACTTCATAATTTACCGCTATTGCAAAAACAAATTTTAAAATAAAAATACATTCCAACAAAATACAAAGCATTTTCTATTCATTGATATCCTTTCTAAAGCTGCCTTTTGTTGCTTTCAACTTCAATTTAACATATGCATCACCTGGGAAATTTGGTTTCTATTGTACAAATACACAAAAGCATGTTTAAAAACATTTCGCTATATTACAAATAGGTCCAAATATGCAATGCATATTTCCCTACTACAAGCTCCGTCCAACATAGCTAGCTGGTATATAAGTTTTGCCCCCATTAAGATTTTAAAAAAATATTGTGGATCAATAGTATTTAAGATTGTGAGTCAATAGTATTTTTCAAAATAGAGAAAAACTATAGGTTACATAATATCTAAAAAGCAAGGAATGCTCTTTCAACAGTGGATTATCCATAAATTTATAATCCACAAATTCATTTTCAATTTAGCTTTTACACCCTAGTTTGCTTACATTTTCTCGACATCCCTTGCAATTTGAAGATATTGGAGGTCTATCAAGGCCAGCATTGGTATTTATATGACGTGAGCTACTCATTCTGTGGCCAGCGTGTATTTGAGCATTCCTTTTCACAACCCTCGGTCTTTGTTTGTTTCTTGCTTACCATAAGGACTGTTATACCCTGTCAGATTACTATGGTGAGCTAATAGCTTTATTTTATGGGGTCATTCTACTGTGTATTAATTTTCATCATCAGCATCATTATATTTATATTTAGCATTCTCAGTCTTTGCATAACATTAAGATCTACAACTATTACAAAAAACAATGTCACCAATGATCACAAGTCATAAATAATAACAAATAAAACTAATGGATTCGTAATAATGGAGTACATATTATGAATTCCAACAAAAGAATATATTTAGAAAGTGAGCCAAGAATAACTTACTCCCATCATCATCCATGCAATCAAAGATCTTAAATTCCAGGCACATACACGTAGCATAAAACCATGCAGTCACAAACAAGCTCAGAATCAAGGTATCGATACCAATTAGAATTGTATCAATTTCTTCCAAAGACAAACAATGTTCATTTTATATTCAACTTTGTTCTGTTTGTCAATGTGCTTGAAGGTGAGATATCATTTGGTCATGGAAGAAACCCTGAATTAAGCATAAATTATATGACTAGGTAGTGATCGCTGTGGGTGAAATCTGATCCTAGCAGGAGCCTATAAAGAGAAGAAACACGATTGCAAGGTTTCTGCATAATGAGAATGATCAGTATGCTACATTGTCTTCGTGAAAGAATATTACTGTTCAGCTATCAAATTGAAAAACTGCCAGAAAATTTCATGTGCCCCAAGCTCTTGAGTTTAATCTTATCTAAAAATCCATTAATTTATCCTATTCTTGAGAACTTTCTAATCAAGCTTTCTTGATCTCTCCTATACCCAAATAGAGTCACGGGAAACATCAGTCACTCAACTCACATTGCTTGAATTTCTCACATTGAGTTCTACTAACATCAAGGAATTGCCTCCAACTATATGCAGTGTTTCTAGGCTTCAATTCTAGGATCTTTTAGACTGCAAAGTCTTAACATCATTGCCAAGTGAGATGTCTAAACTCACTTCGTTGAAAAGACTACATTTGAGTATGGGTATGGAAAAAACTTTGAATGATCCCACAAATGTTGTGGCTCTGAAGGATCTCACAAATCTTATAGAGCTCCGTTGAATTTGATGCACTAGCAACCATAATGGGAAATTGGCCAGAAATGAGGCATTTATATTTGCATCACATAAATAGGAATAATCTTAAGTACAATCTCCCCGATGAGATGCAGAAGATGAAGAAGTTGCAAAGTCTTCTATTGGATGATCACTCATTCAGCTCCAATCCACAATATCGAGTACACATAAGTCTGATGCCACTATTTGTTTATCCTTTGGTTTTTAGATGCTACGAGTACGAAACATAATTTATTGATCCATTATCTAATTAAAAAGATTGTAAATTTTGTTATACAACTAACAACAAATATGTACTCATTTCAAAAATGGAAACCTCAATTTTGTTTGAAAATCAGGGATACAGATTCTATTTAATTTTCATTTTTCTACAAGCTCTGAATAATTTAAGGGCTTGTCTGACCCATATATACACAACAATGGATTTTGTTTTTTGTTGTTGTCGTCTTGAATCAAGTGTTAGATATGGCTTTTAATATTGTATATATATCTGTTCAAATCTAGATACGTTGAGGTTGAAATTTATCCAAAGTCCAGATGTGAACTAAGTACCGTATTAATGTGTGGACACAAATATGCTTTGAAACTAGATAGGTTGAGATCCATATTGATTCAATGAAAATCATCAAGATCTTGTAGTGGGGATAGGACCATATACAATTTGTGGTCTTGATGTAACTTTTCAATCCAAAATCTGGGTTTTAAAAGAATAACACAACTTGAACCTCTGAATTGAAAGACTCTTGGATTGAAACAAACTTCAACACACTCTTTTTCTCGTACGTTTTGCTTCACAACGATAAATAAATGGACCGAAGTTGCGTAGGAATCTCATATTATTTTTTTTCTCATGCTCACACTCAGACCACACACCCTGTGATTCGACCCTCTTGAGAACATAAACACTCGATTCACCAAGGAAATTGTTAGATTTAATAAGACTAACATAGCTCATACTCAGAAATTCGATTCAACCATCACATGAACAATATAATAACATTCACACAACTAATAATAGTAGAATGACAGAGGTGTTATAGGATCCACAATTCACTGTTAATTACAACAGCAAAAGGAATAAAGTTTCGACCCAATTTAGAACTTGAAGAATATGGTTCTAAGGGGTTTCAATTAACACATATGTATGCTTCATGAATCGACCCAAGCTTCAACGAAATTTCAACTTGTAACCAAAGAATATGTACCAATTAGAATTGTATCAATTTCTTCCAAAGACAAACAATGTTCCTTTTATATTCAACTTTGGTATGTTTCTCAATGTGCTTGAAGGTGAGATATCATTTGGTCATGGAAGAAACCATGAATTAAGCATAAATTATATGACTGGGTAGTGATCGCTGGGGATGAAATCTCATCCTAGTGGGAGCCTAAGAGTCTTAGCCTGTAAAGAGAAGAAACATGATTGCAGGATTTCTGTATAATGAGAATGATCAACATGCTACATTGTCTTTGCAAAAGAGTATCACTGTTCAGCAATCAAATTGAAAAACTGCGAGAAGAGAAGGTTTCGTGTGCCCCTAGCTGGTGAGTTTAATATTATCTGAAAATCAATTAATTTATCCTATTCCAGAGAACTTTCTAATCAAGCTCAATGCTTTGAGGGTTCTTGATCTCTCCCATACCCAAACAGAGTCACTGCCAACATCAGTCACTCAACTCACATTGCTTGAATTTCTCACATTGAGTTCTACTAACATCAAGGAATTGCCTCCAACTATATTCAGTGTTTCTAGGCTTAAATTCTTGGATCTTTCAGATTGCAAAGTCTTAACATCATTGCCAAGTGAGATGTATAAACTCACTTCGTTGAAAAGACTACAATTGAGTATTAGTATTGAAAAAGCTTTGAATGATCCCACATATGTTGTGGCTCTGAAGATTTCACAAATCTTATAGAGCTCCATTTAGTCTTATTTTCATAATTTGATGCACTAGCAATCATAATGGGAAATTGGCCAGAAATGAGGCAAAATTGTTAGATTTAATAAGACTAGCATAACTCATACTCAGAAATTCGATTCAACCACCACATGAAAAATATAATAACATTCACACAATTAATATTAGTAGAATGGCAAATACAATAACATTCACACAATTAATATTAGTAGAATGACAAAGGTGTTATAGGATCCACAATTTACTGTTAATTACAATAGCAAAAGGAATTGAGTTTCGACCCAATTTAGATCTTGAAGAATATGGTTCTAAGGGGCTTCAATTCACACATACATATGATTCATGAATCGACCCAAGCTTCAACCAAATTTCAACTTGTAACCAGAGAATATGTAACAATTAGAATTGTATCAATTTCTTCCAAAGACAATCAATGTTCCTTTTATATTCAACTTTGGTCTGTTTCTTAATGTGCTTGAAGGTGAGATATCATTTGGTCATGGAAGAAACCCTGAATTAAGAATAAATTATATGACTGGGTAGTGATAGTTGGGGATGAAATCTGATTCTAGTGTGAGCCTAAGAGAGCCTGTAAAGTGAAGAAACATGATTGCAGGATTTCTCCATAATGAGAATGATCAACATGCTACACTATCTTTGTGAAAGAATATCACTGTTCAGCTATCAAATTGAAAAACTGCCAGAAGATTTCATGTGCCCCAAGCTGGTGAGTTTAATCTTATCTGAAAATCCATTAATTTATCCTATTCCGGAGAAATTTCTAATCAAGCTCGATGCTTTGAGGGTTCTTGATCTCTCCCATACCCAAATAGAGTCACTGCCAACATCGGTCACTCAACTCACATTGCTTGAATTTCTCACATTGAATTCTACTAACATCAAGGAATTGCCTCTAGCTATATGTAGTCTTTCTAGGCTTAAATTCTCGGATCTTTCAGACTGCAAAGTCTTAACACCATTGCCAAGTGAGATGTCTAAACTCACTTCGTTGAAAAGACTACATTTGAGTATGGGTATGGAAAAAGATTTGACTGATCCCACAAATGTTGTGGCTCTGAAGATCTCACAAATCTTATGGAGCTCCTTTTAGTCTTATTTTCATAATTTGATGCACTAGCAATCATTATGGGAAATTGGCCAGAAAAGAGGCAAAATTGTTATATTTAATAAGACTAGCATATCTCATACTTAGAAATTTGATTCAACCATCACATGAACAATATAATAACATTCACACAACTAATATTAGTAGAATGACAGAGGTGTTATAGGATCCACAATTTATTGCTAATTACAATAGAAAACGGAATTGAGATTCGACCCAATTTAGATTTTGAAGAATATAGTTCTAAGGGGCTTCAATTCACACATATGTATGCTTCATGAATCGACCCAAGCTTCAACCAAATTTCAACTTGTAACCAGAGAATATGTAACAATTAGAATTGTATCAATTTCTTCCAAAGACAAACAATGTTCCTTTTATATTCAACTTTGATCTGTTTCTCAATGTGCTTGAAGGTGAGATATCAATTTGGTCATGGAAGAAACCCTGAATTAAGCATAAATTATATGACTGGGTAGTGATAGCTGGGGATGAAATCTGATCCTAGTGGGAGCCTAAGAGAGCCTGTAAAAAGAAGAAACATGATTGCAGGATTTCTGCATAATGAGAATGATCAGCATGCCAAAACAACTCCAAAAATCCCCTGTCTCGGGGTCAACTACAAATTCGCCATCCTCAATTGTAGCCACTTCACACTTCCCATCATGATAATTATCTTTGATATATTGAAGAACCTCTAATATTTTAGCCTTCTCTTGAGAGGATGAGTTGGATCCATCAATATTCCTCGGCTTTATGCTATCAATATTCCTTTGCTTTAAGTTAACCAAACCAATAAATAATGGGGCATGTTGATTCCCTTCAGATGGTATAAGAAGCGTTCAAGAGAATAAAATGTTCTAAATTTTTAATTCTAGCAGCAGTCAAAAGGTGTTTCCGAATATGGCTAATGTTGGCCAGCCTGGGGCGCTGCTGGCGTTTTGAGGAACAATTAGTTTGGAAAACTGATTGACATCTTTTCATGTGATTGAATTTGGAAAGGGCAACTATCTTTTCGTTGGAAATGAAATTTTAGAGTATAAAGGTGTGGATGATAGGTGTCTATTTCTTTCTATAAAACCTAACAGTTAGGCATCTTCGCCATAAACTGAAAGAACATGACTCTGGTATTCATTTGAGTTAGACTAAAGAACCCATTTAAGTTGAGAAATCAAATAACTTTTTCTGTAATTAGGACTTTCTTATAGTTAGCCCATTGATAGTGTGTATTCAAATCAAACAGAAAAACCCATTGATAGTGTTTATTCAGGTCAAACAGAAAAACTTATTTGTGCTGATTCATACAATTTTGATTAACACATTCGTATGCTTGGTGATTCCTATTAAGATCCATTGTTGCTGGTAAGAATTCAGGGCACATCAAAGAACTTAATTGTAATGGCTCAGCCTGGCTCGAAACAATTTAAAAAAGAAAAACAAATTGTATCTATGGAGGCAATATTAAAGAGTCTGTTTTAAAGAATCCATCTAGGGCTTACCTCAAGATACATATCCAAGGCTCTATAAAGCACATCACAGGAATCTATGGCATTATCTGTCCATGATTCAAGAAGCAACTGAAATTTGTAGGGCTTGAGATTGACATCGGGGGCCACCTCCGTAATATACTTGTTCATGAGGCTACCCGCCCTCTTCAGCCGACACTAGTGGAAAATGCCAAAAGTGGGCTTGGCGGTGCCTGGGCGCAATTCAGGCACAAAAACCATCACCTGATCCATGAGGAAAATCTGCACATATCTGAGCACAAGATCCACATCATAGAGGCAACCCATCCCCAAGGTGCAGGAATCAGTGTGTTATCCAATGTAGCATTGTCCAACTGTGATCCAATCATATTGTCTAGTTGTTTCCTGCATAATTTAGAGGCATTGAACACAGTGGTCGTTCTTAGGTTCCCAAACAAGATCCTGCATGTGACTGTTGCTATCTCCAAAAGAATGAAACAAACCCACAACAGTTTAGAGATCTTCCCTTTGCACTTTCTGGGCATAGCGGTGCATAATTTGCTCGTCCCTCCCACATTTTCTCTTAAGGGATATGGAGTTGTAGCCAAGCATTGGGCAAGCGAGACTTTAGGTAAATATGAAATAAATCTGTTGATAACCCAGTTGTCCATTTTCACAGAGCAACCCATCCTGCATGTGATTGTTGCTCTCTCCAAAAGAATGAAGCAAACCCACAACAGTTTCAAGATCTTCCCTTTGCACTTTCTGGGCATAGCGATGCATAATCTGCTCGTCCCTCCCACATTTTCTCTTGGGGTATATGGAGCTGTAGGCAAGCATGGGCAAGGGAGACTTCAGGTAATATGAAATAAATCTGCTGATAACCCAGTTGTCCATTTTCACAGAGCACCCAAGTTCATTCGCAGTTCCAGTACCACCTGCACCAATTTGTTCTCGTGATTCAGTTGTTGATTCAGCAGTTTCACCCATTGAACCAGTAGCAAAGCCAGGCACAGTGGTAGAGTCATATGTCAACAAAGCAGTAGTATGGTATATAGAAGCAAAGGCACAACCAACAATTCCAAAAGCAGTCAATCCAGCACAAGCAGTTAAAGCTCCAACAGCAGTTGTTTATGATCAAAAAGTAGTTGTTTCTGATCGAAAAGAGGTCAAGGTGGAAGAAGCAGTAGAGCAAAAGGGAAGCAATAAGACTGCTGCTCCACGAAGGTATGCATTTTTGTTATAACTGTGTCCCATAACGATTTAACGAATTATTAATCTAAGGGCACAAAAAACTTTAATCGTCTAACATCGGATCTAACGCCCCAGATAGAGACACGGTAGCAATTTGGGGAATGGTTTTCAAAAGGGAACGCCTTACAGCGTAAATAAACACATTCTATTGAAATATATATATCTCTCTCTCTCTCTCTCTCTCTCTCTCTCTCTTCCTCTCTTTCTCTCTCGTAATATATATATATATATATAAATAAACACATTGATATATTTAAGATATTAATTTTATTAATAGCTATTAACTCCATACATGCCAGCGTATGGACAGCGGTATGTATCATTAAAACTTTTACAACTACAAAAATTATTACAAGTTCTCTTTTACAAATATAAACATAATTTCTCCTATCCAATAGATTTTATTGTACTATATGTAGGCAACCTTCGATCATTTCTACATCCCGCGATCACAATTATTTTGCATAATTAGCTTGCATAACAACAAAGATAAATGAGTTTAAGATCTTTTATATCGTTTCACACCTGGGCAATGCAATATAAGAAAAATGTATAAAAGATGCATTATGAATCAACTTTATGCACATTATGTATCATTAGAATCAAGCTACCAGTATCCTTTTTACAATTAACTCGGGATCGGATACTTTTTTCGCATATCCTTCAATCTTATGTAATTCCTATATTCAACGTAGAATACTATTAAGCATTTTTATCACATAAGCACAAAATCTATTATAAAAATCAAAAACCAATCATTTTTGCACCCCACTGGAAATAGGGAGTAATGAAAATAAAAGAGAAGTTTAACTTGCCTGAATCCATTTCGATAGTTTTGGCCTACCAGCTGTGGTATCATAATTCTTTAATGTAGGAAACACAACATGAAATCTTTCAACGAAAGGACCATATGCAATGTCAACTTGCAGTAATGGTATACATCTTGAAATTTTCAACTGGGATCATAATATAATATAAGGTCAAATGGCAAACAACATATAAAAATGGCATACCACATTGAATTGACCCAAAAGGAAGGCCCGTCAGAAAACTTTCTGAGAGCATTTTCCAAATAATCAAGAACAGGCCCTGTCATGATGGGAAGTGCATATATATTAATCCACACTCTTTACAATCCATTGAATATAAGACATCTTATTCAAATGTATGAGATGGATTCTGAAAAATTGTTCTTTGTTATGAAACCAGGTCAAGAAAAGATAGAAAAGATAGATCAACGCCTTAGAATTCAGCCTCTTCGAGGGGGCAACCTCCTTTACATTACATAAATGAACAA